>CABFWB010001875.1:50307-64457 GCA_902151455.1 Timema bartmani | reverse complement strand
GGGGGGGGGGGGGGGGGGGGGGTGAGGGGTATATTCCCCCCACACCCCAGGAAAAATTCCTGCGGGCGCCCATGGATGCATTAGCATAGAATTAGTAGCTAAAATCCCACAATAATTAAATCAGGTATAGTAAATGTGTGAATATAAACCAATTTACATTTTAAATTGACAGAAACTTTGTATTTTTTGTTTGTTCGTAGATAATGTGCTGGAAGGCTTGCCATGCGTAGGAATCATTCTTTTGTCGTAGTGTTTGCATCTCTCACTGTGTGGGGAGTGGTTACATACTACCTCTTTCTTCAGCAGCCGCTTGGAGTACCTAATGTTGATGTAAGTTTCACTTACTTTGAACTCAATATTATATGTTTTGTAACTTTTTTTTTAATCCATATTCATGATTTGTCCAATTTTGATTTTACCTCATTTATAAGCCTATCGTATAGCCCTGCATTATAGTTTTTTTTATGGAGAAATAATTGGCTATTTAATTTACCACCAAAGTTTAACCTGCACAGAAAGTGTATCGATATTGATATGTACATCAAGTGTAACGTGCACAGAAAGTGTATCAATATTGATATGCACATCAAGTGTAACGTGCACAGAAAGTGTAACAAAGTAAGTTATAAATTTGAAACTTGACCCGCTTCAGTGGCCAAACGGTCTCGGGCATCACTCTTGTAATAGACTGGCTTGCTGATGATGGAAGTATCGGGGTTTGAATCCTTGTCGGATCTACTAAGGGTGGTTTTTCCTAAATGATTACCCACTCTGCTTCCACGCAAATGCGGGTAGATTACCTCCTAAATGCTTCCTTCCTCATACTTCCCTATTAGAGTAATTAGCATTAATATGTGTATAGTTGAACTAGAACAGGTAGTAAAACACGGTGATATATTTTTTTTAAACTTTCTGAGCACTTAATGGGAGTTTTCCCATCTCAACTCCAGGTGAATGCTGACTCACTTTTCCTTAGGATTGCCAGCATTATTAATAAAACTTACTTTAAATCATTTAGAATATAATTAGTAGACAACTTTGCAATATGTCACTGGCGTCACATCAGGGCAAGTAAGGCAAGCACTGCTTGCCTTTGATTGAAGATATGTAATTATTTTATTTAATGTTTGCAAAAATATTATCCTGGTAAATATTTAAATTTAATTCGAGCATCAGTGGGTTTGAAAAAAAATCCCATTCATGGCAATGACGGTAACATGCATGCAAGACGTGTACTACATCTAATGGTGATTGAAAGTCGGTATTTGTCCAACTTTCAGCGTATTGCTCTAGCCAGTGTAGTTATTATTTGTGACATCATAGATTTTGGGGGGAGAGGAGGGGAAGAGCTGCGGATGTCAGGTAAAAATGCAAGCAACCGAGCTATGACTTCTCTTGCCCGAAAGGTGACGACTAGAACCGAAGTCACTACCCCTCTATTCCCCTTTAAAAACCTAGAGGCATGGTATGGCACGTCAAGGTACTGACCTCGTGCTTACACATCTTTAAGCCCGGTACACACGACACAATTTCTTGTACAAAAAGTTTGAAGAATTTTGGTCACAAGACGCTATTGCAGTATGCTGATTAGTATGTTATATTATGATTTTGATTAGAAGAAGCATTTAGAAAACACAATCTTTTTACCTGCATTTAACAATGATAACATTTTCAGATTTTGTAAATTTTTATTTTATGGGTATATTAATAAAATCTATCAAAAGTGACAAATTCCATTCGCATTACCGGCATCTATCGTATGATTATGTGAGAGTAATTCCAAGAGAAATAGCTTTTCTAGATGTCAGCTCTTTTATAAAAATCGACCTGTAATGCATTCTTATCTAATCCAATACATTAGCTAAGTAAGTAAATATTCTGCTTATCAAACTATAATTGATGTATCAGTTTGAGAAAAGAAATAAACTCAATTAAGGGGGTCGAGGCGAAAACATGATAACCCTCACAATAAATTTAGATGAGATGTATTCATTATTAAAACATCTATAAAATCCTGACATCTAGCTATAAAAATGACATAATAAAATATTAATCGATATTAGTTATCCTAAAGGTCTTGCTTGACTGACTCTAAAACAACTTGTAATTCAAGAGGTCCTCTACCAGAAATCACTGCTAGTACATTTTTTCATAAAATGAATGTTATTATGTTTTGGCCTCTACCCCCTCAATTTAACTATGATACATTTTGATTGCTATGCTCAAAAATAATAATAGTTTCAACTGCATCATTACCACATAGACATTGCCTCTGGTAACCATGCAATGGATTGTGTGCAAATGCTTTTCTTTGCTTCATACAGACAGAAAAAAAAGACTTCATTTTATTTCTTCTGACCCAGTTTTTAAAAGGTCAAAAAAATCAAACCAAAAATTTAGAATTCCAGCTTCGAGGTGTACATTTTTGTGCATATTGGCTACTAATTTTAAAAAAAATTTCAGATCACTGGGTTTGATAGATATCACGCAATCCTCATAACAAACAAACTCTTTGTTTTATTAATATAGATGAATACAAATTTAGACATTGTTTTGATAAATCAAGACCTTTTTGATAATAGTAGTGCATATTCCTTATCAGTTCTCCACATGCTCTAAGATGTCACCCTTGCGATATATTAGATTGCTGGTGAAGAGGTTAGGGTTCGAATCCTGGTTACATGTACCGAGAATAATTTTTCCTGAATAGTATCTCACATCCCCTTCACTCAAATTTGGGTACAGACCCTCTATATTCGACTGTTCTCATTCCTAGTTCAGAAATGTAGATATGCGGATAGCCCGAGCGGGCAAAAGGAGGCAAAGAATATACATAAAAGTACTTTAATATCTGTATAAGAAACAATTAAAGGGAGAATGTCATTGGTATACTCCAATTTTATTACAAATGGATACATCTGATGGCTAGAAAAGCTATTAGAAGTACTTTCATGTATTCATACATCAAGTCATGTTATCTGCAGCTGTCACTTTTGATGTATATTATTAATGTACCTATAGTACTTATAAAATAGTAAAATGTTTTCCATGTTGAAATCGCAAAAAAATATGGTTGTATTTTTAAAAGGGGCTTCAAATGTCTATTTGTAAGAAAGTCAAGGTACACATTACAAGCAATGATGCTAGTTTAAAAAACCTGTAAGATATTAATGTTAAACATTTAATCAAGAACCACCCTCTGTGGTCTTGTAGTCAGAGGTCCCAGGTTTGATCCTTGATGTTTCCAGATTTTCTGAGAAGCAGCGGGTCTTATAAACTCAGCCTCGTGAGGACAAATGTTAACTAATTGAGTAAAAAAAATAAAAAAGCAGATCCGGTCTAGAAAACTGAGGTTAATGGTCTGAAGGCTTGTTGTGCTGACCATATGGCACTGTACCCAGCAACAGATGGATGCTGCTCGGTCGGTATGACTCGATTGAGGGCTAACACCCGTGGAGAGTTTTTTTTCTATATATTATCTGTAAACTGTTAAAGGACCAAGATTTTACTTGTATTAGATTTTATGTGTGGCTATTTTGTTGTTTAGTTTGGTTATTTTCTTTTATTCTTACAGAAAGAATCTCGAGTCGAGGAACATTTGAATCAGTTGGAAACAAAGCTTAAGGAACAATTTTCTGATAATGATCAACTTATCAAAGATATCAAATTGACTATCCAAGAACATCGTAAGTTTCTTAGTCCATTTTTGAACTCACTGCTGTTTTGAATCTGTTTAAAGCTTAAGTTGAATTGTTATTGTTCATAAAAGTAACAATAACCATTTATGCCTAGAGGAAATGTCAAAATAAATTTTTAATGACACGAGTAACTATTATTGAGATTAAAATTGTGTACGAGATTAAACTTTACATATCTCAACTCTTATATTATTGCTGAGTTAGTAAGAATACCTATTGGATAAATCCTCAAAATCCTGTACCTACATCTAAATCTATAAATTAATTACCGGTGAAACAAGCTCTGTACAGTCTGAAGGGGAAGTAATATTCATGGAACAAAAAAAATACCATATCATAATAAGTCTGGGCTGTACCTATCACATCTCTCTCTCTCTCTCTCTCTCTCGGGTGTTAATGTTTGAAACCTTCCAAGTTTCCATCTGGAAAAAATGGGCTGTTATTTGTTTGTAAATGGTTCGATTTTGTAAAAACAAGTACAAATAAAATGACTTAAATAAAATATGTATGAGACCAACTTGAAGAGTTTTCACTCTAACTAATTTCCCTGACTGATTTTAATGTTACAATAGACTCTCTATTAACCGAGGCATTAAAAAATTATGTAATTTTTATTAACATTTCAAAATAGTATTTAATAATATTTCCATTGTGCATACTGCCACACAATTTAACTGTCAGGTGACTATGCATAATAATAAGTTGCTAACACTGCCTTTGAATGGAAGTGGCGACCATAATGACTCATTGTTATTTGGGTAAGCACTTATCCATTGTTAACTTTTGAGGAAAACTGGCAGGCATATTGTGTTCATTTTGTCGGTTTGTGTTTTTGAATCCCACAATAGGTGAATGCTCTGCTATTATATATATATATATATATATATTTTTAAACCCATAGTGACTATGTCTAAATGTAAAAGAGTTGTACTTACTATAGAACAAAAATTTGAAATAAATTAAAAAAAAATAAAATTAAACAAGTCATCTCTGAAGTTGTCAGTGAATGAGTTTAATATTGCTAAGCAATTAACAGTATGTGATATTTTAAAAGCAAAAAAATAGTTAATCAAGTTTGCTGGATTTTCTGATGTGCAAGTGGCAATTTTCTTGTTACAATTTTTTTTATGAGGATTATCTAGTTTTTTTCCCAATCCAGGCCAATTTTTTTCGCTACCACTCCGAATAATCAAGAGTATACTGTATTTTGTAAAGTAAATTAGTAGCTCTAGATTTTCTATCTTACAATAATAATTTTGTTCTTTTACAGAATCTGCTTTGAAGGCGGCGGCGGCAAATGCCGAAAGTAATCAGTCTATAAATGATAATTATGAGGGTGAACTCAGTGATGAAGAAAAGTGGAAGAAGGAAAAGGAAGATGAAGAGGTAAATTATCACCTCTCTTTTTTTATTAGTGAGATAAACTTCATACAAATAAATCAAAGATGAACCTCTTTGTTTTAGTATCAGTGAGATAAACTTCAAACAAATAAATCAAAGACGAACCAACCATATTTGAAATGTCAACTGACACAAACTGGCAACTTTGGGTATCACCTAATATTAAAAGGGGCAAGCAACAAACTATTTCTTTTCTGGTTTTTCAAGTTTCTTTAAAAATGAATTAAATGGAAATTAAATACACCACTATTAACTTAGGGATTGAATGTTTCACAGAAGTTAAATTAGCTAAGCAAAATTGTGAGATGTTCTTTCTTTTAGAAAGTTAATGTTTAATTCTTCATTTGTATTAAAAGTTTAGTACCTATTTTTTTTCATCGACTTAATTCCCAAATTAATTTTTACACTTGTGTAAGATGAAAGTTAGAATAAATTACAAACATATTTATGTAATACCTATAATATAACCTGAACAGTTAGTAAGATGTTGTGCTAAAAAAAAGTTCTTTTAACTGTAAATTCAAAGGCTAATAATATTAAATTAAATATCCAACCTCAAATTATAGCTGATTCCAGACAGGGAAAACATGAAAAAGTCAGGGAATTTTTTTTTGTCAGGGATATGTGTTGGCGGGTTAGAGGAGGGTGTTTGCAGTAATTAAAGCTGGAGAAATAAGTCTCTAAAAATTAAAAAATGTCATCTAGAAAAGTCAGGGAATCTAAATATTAAAGAATTTTAAGATACAGCAAATTATGTTTCCTTGAGTTTTATTTATTTTAAAGTTTATAATAGTTGTGTGTGTTTGCACACTTGATCTTCATTCACAAGCAGAGACAAAATATCTTCTGCTCTTCAGGTGAGGCATATCCGAGCAATATCTGAAAACAAGTTACCTGGAGGTGCACCTGTGATTGCGGTGCTCGTGTTTGCTTGTAACCGAGTGACGGTGAGTCGGTGCTTGGATCAGCTGATCAAGAATCGTCCATCACAGGCACAGTTCCCCATCATTGTGAGTCAAGACTGTGCCCATAAACCCACTGCAGAGGTGATTGCCTCTTATGGCGAGCAATTGTTCCACATCGAGGTAAGCCAACACATGTAATCACTCATCATTAATTGCAGATATAAACATTTGAAACAAAAGCGTCTTCATTAAATAATTATGTTTTTTAATTGGTTAAAAACTCGCATCAATAGGCTCATGGAGTAAATGTCAAGCTCATCAAATCAGCTTCCCTGACAACAGTTATCAAATGTCTAAGACCCGTTGGCCACTTGTGCGGGGTTCTTATTACTAGCACACATATTTAATAACTCTCTTTCATTTATAGCCTGTCACATTTTCATGGCTTCTAATTATCAAAAGCTGTGTGTGCACAGTTTGCTACCGTTTTACTGTGGAACGTTCCTTGTATTGTATTTCTGTAATCTGACCTAAGTGAGATTGTTGTATCTTGTCTTGTATTGCAGCAACCTGATCTGAGTGAGATTGTCATTCCACCCAAAGAAAAGAAATTCAAAGGCTACTACAAAATTTCTCGACACTATGGCTGGGCCCTCAATCAGACTTTATTCAAGTACAACTTTGACACAGTCATCATAGTCGAAGGTTTGTAAAGTTTGACTAAAAAATTATATCTGACAAATGTTCATAGGATATGGCATATTTTTTAAGAGCTAACTAATATTAGCAATGATGAGGTCCAATGACTAGATAATTATTAAAATGCTTAGGAATTGTTAAAAATAAGTAAAAATAAACTCGCGAATGAAAATTGAGTAAAATAATAAAATATGCGCACAGAATAAGTTGCACAAAGGTGAAGTTTCCCTTTCTTCTGTCTTCTTTAGTAGAAAAAGACAAACGCACCATTATATCCCAGCATTATTTCTTTTATGTTTAACATTTGACAGAAGTAAGAAAAAATATGTCATCTTTGTGGATAATTTATATTTGGTTGATCCTATTCAAAGAGCTCAAATTATTTCATAGACAACTAAATATTAAATTGTCGAGGCCACGTGTCTGTTGAATGGATGTCAACTTTATAAACTAGATATGGGCTAGATCCCATCATTTTATGAATATCAAATCATTTTCCGAATATCAAATCCAAACATTGGTAAATCATGAATTTAAGAAGAAATATAAATATAACATAATAATATAATTATTTTTTGTTAGCACCACAGGTTATTCGCATATGTACAATTTATGTTAATGGGCTAGGAATCGAGAAGGTTGGATTTAAAGGCTGTGTGCCCGCATTTACATGGAGAGAGAGAGAGAGAGAGAGAACGAGAGAGGAAAACCATTTAGAAAAAAAACCTCGGTACACCAGGCTGCGATTGAACTCCAATCTTATCGTCATCGGCAATCTATTGCAAGAATGATGCCTTGTGACCGTGCGGGTCAGAATAGTAGAGATAGTAGAGGAAGCAAGACTGAGATGAAAAAATGAGAATGTTAAAGAAAATTCTGGAAATTAAGTATGTAGGAAAAAGACAGCAAGAGAGATAAAGAAAGAAATGGGAAGATCAGATAGCAGAAAGTGTGCAAGGGATACGAGAAGATTAGAAGAAATTAAAGAAGGAAAAATGGCGGAAAGATAGAGGAAGATGGAGGCATTTTACGAAACTGACCCGGCCGTAAGCTGAAAACAGTTGATGATGATGATTAACTAAATATTTAAGATTTTTTGCTAAACTGTATTCACTGTAACATTCATACATTCAGTTAAGTGATAAATCAATTATCTGCGGTCTGGATGCTAAGTTTTTTCTAAATTTATGTTAGCGCTGAACCATCAATAAGCTGTATTAGATCTCTAAAATAAATTCAAATTCAAAATTTTAGAAAAAATATATTTAAAAATTTCTTTGAATCTCAAATCCTTAAATATCAGGGTTTCTTAAAAGATTTGTGAATTCTAGGGAGGCATCCCTACTCTAAAACTATTTTTCTTGCAGACGACCTGGATCTGTCGACAGATTTCTTTGAATACTTCCTGGGTACGTACCCCCTCCTACAGAAGGATCCAACTCTCTGGTGTGTTTCCGCATGGAACGACAACGGCAAGACAGGACTTGTGGACGAGAACTCTCCGGAGCTGTTGTACAGGACAGATTTTTTCCCTGGTCTTGGTTGGATGATGAAAAAGTCAGTGTGGGAGGAGCTGTCGTTTAAATGGCCGCTAGCGTGAGTCATATTTGGGTGTATTTATTATTATTGTACTAAAATAATAAATATATTTAATAACTGTGTACAGGAGCCCAAGACAAAATGGCATCAATTGTGGAAAAATTATTCACATAGTGTGAAAGCTAAATTGGTAATTAATAACGAACAAAATTGTGTATTATTTTATGCTATACAACTTATCAATACTTATTTTAAACAGGGTTTACTAAATATAGTCTTAAATTTAGTGAAATTTGGGAAGTTGTAATATTTTTAATGAAACAATGTTGTGATGTACTAGTTACAAAATTATTAAAAATAAGGATTAAAGTTTAATAAAAGTAATTGGATAAAAAACATTTAATGTAAAATCACCATCATTATCATCATCAACTGTTTCCAGTATGTGGCTTGGTCACTTTAGTAAAATGCCTCCATCTTTCTCAATCCTTCCACCATTCTTCCTACTTTAATTTCTTCCATTCTTCTCCTCTCACTTGCACACTTTGTTATCTGCGCCTCCCATCTCTTTCTTGGCTTCCCTTGTGGTATTATTCCTACATACTTTATTTCCATCATTTTCTTTGGCATCCTCTCCTCCTCCATCCTCATTACATGCCCATTTCATCTCAGTCTTACTTCCTCTACTATCTCATGTACTCTCTGTATCCTCACTTCATTCCTAATCTTGTTTTTCCTCGTGACAGCTAACATGCTCCTCACAAACTTCATTCCCATGGCCTCCACTTTCCTAGTCTTTCTTACATTCAATGTCCACGTTTCTGCAGCATGTTTAACAATGGGTACAAAGTATGCCCTCTTAATGTAGAGTTACAATCTAAATAAGGTAATGAATATTTACACGCAGGTTGTAAATCATTGTAGTTACAGGAATGTCCATTAGGAGGAGACCACAATTCATGTAATTTAAATTAGTTGAAAAATGACAACTGGCCACAGGAATTGATTCCAGGACTTTTGGCTAAGCGTGTCAAGGCTCTACCACCGAGTTAGCCATGAGTCATACTGTGCTCAGGGTACTTTTTCTCAGTTTGTTTAAAGCAGAGTCTGGGATGGATGTGTGTAAATCGACGGTTACCATGAGCTATCGTTGATTCCACAGCCACTGACTCAGGATGGCTGCTATGCTGCCATGTGTGTTGATATTCATTGAAAAAAACTGTACCTCATCTTCAAATTGAAGGAGTTACTATCTGACAAGTGTGTTGATATTCATTGAAAAAAACTGTACCTCATCATCAAATTGAAGGAGTTACTATCTTTACTATGTTAATCATAATCAAAAATTATTTTGGACAGATATTGGGACGATTGGATTCGTCAGCCGGAACAAAGGCGTAACCGTGCCTGTATCCGACCCGAATTGTCTAGGACTCGAACTTTTGGAAAGGTTGGAGTTAGCAAGTAAGTTTATCACTTAGCCAAACAATAACTAGATTTTTTTATTAGTGAAAAACTATTCTAGTTCTTTACATACAGTTAACTTTATATTAGAATTAAAATTTTATTGGTAAAAATTACATAAAAAATTGTTATTTGAGTAATTTCATGATGGCGAGCAACTACCTATTATTCCTAATAAATATGTACAATCTTTTATATCACTTTAAAATTTTATAATTGAATACAATCATTTGGTGTTTTAAAAAAAATATAATTTGATTTCTGATAAATCAATTTTCAACTAGTGGATCTAGTTTAGGTAATATGTATACCTCAGTTTTAGCTTATGTGGTGCTGACTGACAGTTCACAGCTGACTTCTGACAGTCAACATTTAGGTATATACCTAAATTTTGAATGTCAGAAGTGACAACTGCTAAAGACATGTTTTTTGCAGATCATATGGTGCGGCTTAGGGATACATAATTTGGTCTGGTAGCTTTTCAAAGCCGTCAGAAGTCAGCTGTGAGCTGTCAGTCAGCACCACATAAGCTAAAACTGAGGTATAGGATAGTGATTAAATGTAAAAGTTATCAAAAACATAGGTATTAACTCTGTTAAATGAAGAAATTTGATTAAATAAGGAAATATTCTTCTTTGAGATGTATATTTTTATCTGCAACATAAATTTGTGACTACACACATACACTTTATTTAAGAACACACTTTGTTGATTTTCCGAAAGAGCATTAAGTTGCAGAGCACTACCATTTTTAAAAAGAACACACTTAAATATGTCAATCACAGAAACATAACCAAGTAATAAATTAAGATTTTTAATCTGAAAGATAAGAAGCAGAATCATCAAAAACCAGAATGTTAACATAAGTTACGTTACTTAGGTGGCAAATTGTATTTTTTCCATTCCTCATCTTACAACCTAAGTTAAAGAAATATTTATTAATTTTTTTCTTGTTTACTTTGCAGTGGTCATTTCTTCGAGAAGCATCTTAAGTATATTAAGCTTAATGAAAAGTTTGTGCCTTTTACAAAGTTGAACCTATCATACCTGTTGAAGGTAAGTCTTATGTTCCATGCACTATATATAAATATATATATATACAATATTTTATAACAGTTAAGTTAACCTCCATTTTATAAAAAAGAATTGTTTGATAAATCTAGTTATATTTTGCTATAAAATGATATATTTTTTTGTCTAGGATAATTATGACGTCCAGTTTGTTAAGCAAGTGTACGAAAGTCCTGTTATTACGTACCAAGAGTTAAAAAGTGGCCCCATTGTTCATGAGGGCCCTGTTCGGATCCCATACCACACAAACGACATCTACAAAAGGACGAGTAAAATGCTCGGCCTCATGGAAGATTTCAGAGTAAGATTTTTTTGAAAATTGTTTTCCAAGAGAGATAATTTATAAATTAATAGCATATCAGTCTAATTAAAGGTGAAATTTATTTCAGTTGAATAAAACAAAAAAATTATTTTGATAATGTAAACAGTTATTTTACTACTCTAGATTCTAGAACGTAACATTTTGAACAACAGAACTATATTAGGATTTTGGTTGATTCATTCTGGAAGGCCCTTTTTACTATCTAAATCATATTAAATAGTAGGATTCTGGAAAGAAAAAAGGTTTTCCAGAATTTCCTTATACTAGCATACATTTTTTTCCAAATCTTATTTTTACAAGTTTCTGTGTTTGATAGTGCCACGGTGCCAGTTTGTAAGAATAGTTTATTTTAATTATGTATATAACTTTATGCAATAATATTAGGCCTGGTAAGGATCCTGAACTTAGGGAAATAATTCAGAACATTGGATGTTCTCGAAGCTCAGCCGGGAAGAATTATTCCCTGGGATTTTTCTTGAAAAAAAAAATGACTGTCTATCAATGTGACATTTGTGTTTAACGCTCATTGACAATGTTATTAATTTGCTAAAATTAAATTAACCTTATCTTTCTTTAAGGAGACGGATACCTAAAATTTCAGCCGCCTTTATTTTACAGCTACCTACCTAGTCACCATAATTGAGCGCCATTAAATAACAATTATACTAGGCTACTTGATGGTAATATTTATCCCTGAATAGATTTAAGTAATGAAAACATATATTTGGCAAAAAATAATGATAAAAGTGGTTTTTAACCAACAAATCATTCACGAAATACACCTTCACTTATCTTTTGCATCAAAACACATCTACTATATTAGGTTAATTTTATTATTTGGAATGTATTATATTTGGAAGAAGTTATAGGAAAGGTGGATGGAAACATATAAGAGGGGATAAACACAATATGACTTTTACTTCATCCACCTTTTCTATCCACCTTTCCTATACCTTCTTCCAAATATAATACAATTTACCTCATAAAGCGAAAAGAGGTTTTCCTTAAAGAGATATATTATTTGGAATGGCAAGTCCAACAGCACTTTTTGTGAGCGGTTTGGTAACTAAAATGCAAGTGGTAACCAGACACACTGGCTCAGTTGGGAAATGTTTTTGGTTTTATTATGGACAAAGGTGACCTGGTGGTCTAGGGGTAAAGTGTTGGACTTTTGTGCTGGGGTTCCGGGGTTCAATCCTCGGTCCTGGCACAGATTTATCTGATTGCCAAACCCTTCCTTCACCTCTGACAAGACGTGTATTAATCACAACTTGTGAAAGTGTGGAATGCCAGACCTCCACCGTGGTTCGAATCGCACGTTAAACTGTAGGTCCATTTCATCTCACAATCACCCTAACATTACACATTAGCGTAAATGCGTATAACCCGAACGGATAGTAAGACGCAGTGATGATGATACTAATAATATTAATAATAATCATCATCATTATAATATAATAATAATCATCATCATAGTAATATAATAATAATAATAATAATAATAATAATAATAATAATAATAATAATAATCATCATCATCATAATCTTATGGACAAGACTGTGGCTCACTTTTATTCATTCAGATTATCTTGAATATTTTGATGTTATACTCTGTAAATAGTTATAAAAATTAATGCCACAAACTTTTTATTTAAGAACATTTTAGTCAATATTTTCAAACCCATATCTAGAATTTATTTCTATTCTTACAAAAAATGCTTGATCAAAAAATAAAAACACACAATTATAATAGTTGCATTAGTACTAGGTTATTTTAAATTTTACCTTGCATCAAAACCTTACCCAACACTTGTTGGACAAAATATTATTTAGTTTTAAATTGGAAAACTTACAATTTGTAATATTTTATTTTATTTTATTTTAATAAATTAAATCATATCATCTTACAATTAAATTACTTCAATTTTTTTCCATATGAATATTGATTTTGTAAAGTATATAACAGCTCAGAATGGCAATAATTGGCCCTAAATTGAGTATTTTAGCTGTCAGTATTTTTATTCGTTAAGCTTCTTAATTGTCAAAGCTGGAATTTTTTTTCAAGCAAAGTTGAAGCTGATAGTGGTTTCGAAGCCAAGTCAAAGTTTTGAAGCTTTGCACACTCAAAGTGTAACTTTTAAGAAATGGTCATAGTGTAATTCGTCAAGGTAAGACTGCGATCTTTCAGGGTGAATAGAAAGTACATTCTTGAAATGTTTTCCATTTCAGAGCGGAGTCCCTCGCACCGGCTATCGTGGTGTAGTCAGTTTCATGTACAAGGGCCGTCGCGTGTATTTGGCACCTAACGCCAATTGGAAAGGCTATGATCCCTCTTGGAGCTAGCGCTGAAATCCTCTTAGGCGCTGTTCATTACTGTATTTGAGGGAAATGCATCTTTCAAGCTAATAAATCAAAACAGGTGCTTGAATATGTAAGAGTCATATTGGGTCGGAAAGCTTTAATAAATGTCATTTTAAACGGTTTGGTTTATAATGTCAATTTGTTTGGTTGGGAAGAAAAAATCAAATTCATTATTTATTTTGTGTGATTCTGTGTGTGAAAACTACCATTATAAAAATAAAATGTTACTAATTTTTATATGACTGAAACTCTTGTGTCAGGCTGTTAGAGCACCGTTATATTTCTTCATCATTCCATTAAACACTTTATTTTTGATGTTAAATTTAGGTCTGGGTGAGATTTTGTCAAACTTCAAGAGCTCAACATCAAACTATTATGAACTATTTTTCAAAATACTACTGAACTAGACCTCAAAATAAACCTTTTTATCTCGCATCAAACACATATTGTTTGTACAGCAACATATTATTCAAGGATGATACAAAGAAAGAAAATTAATTAGTAAACTCTGTCACATTGAACTACATTTTAAGTTTTTTAAGTTAAATATCTAACAAGTAATTATAACCGCATTAGTGTTTGTATGTTATATCCAAGGTACCACTCACACAATAAAATGGGCTATGGCTAATGGTGTTATTAGGGTTCAAATCCTGGTCGGATGTACTGAGGTTTTCTCCTAAATGGTTT
>CABFWB010001875.1:16374-50235 GCA_902151455.1 Timema bartmani | reverse complement strand
CCCCCCCATGAAGATATGGGTACATTCCTACCACACTACCATAATTAATATAAATGTGTATATCTTGAATAAGTATTGGACCACGGGGGAAAAAACCCATGAAAAAACAGGTAATAAAATATGCCAACTTAAAATATTAATGCTGCAATTGCTATTTTTTCTATTTGCATAGTAGAATATAGTTAATATTTTGAAACAGTAAAGTGATAGTTTAGGGTGTTAATTAGGATGACTCATTTTATGACATCTAAATTCCGTGAAGCTCCTTGACGTTTTCTTTTGAGTGAATGGGAGCTTAGATACTTGATATGCTATGTTTATGAATAGATATTCTAAATAAAAAAACAGAATTAGTTTCAATGGAAAGTACTAGGTGTATAACTTGGTATACAAAAATTTGTAATTATTTATTTCTAAGGAATAGTCTTTAGAATATTTGAGTCCTTAAAGATATTCATGGCTGGAAAAAAAATACTGATTCAAGATTTTTTTAAATATATCTGTTAAAAAAAAGCTATTATGATTAAAGATGGGTCAAATCCTATATTTCTCGATCTGAATCTTAAATTTTCTTTTGAATCTTGAATCCAAATTCAAATCCTCAGATCTGTAGGAATGTATAATTAGATTGAAAATATTTAAAATCAAAGTCATAAAAAGTTGTTTAGGGCTTGATGTCACTTACCAATGTTAAAGTTTTGTTTGTCATTTCTATTATGTTCAAACAACAAAGAGAACACTTTTTTACTAAATTAATTATACCACTAAAATTTTGTCCTTTTTTGTGAGTTTATTCTCTCAACTTTATAGGTCTATATATAATTCCTTTCACTAATTGTTTAAAAACATGTTATGCAAAGTCAATTTATTCATAATTGTATTCGAGATACTTGAGATTTTTAAGAATATCTTAGGATTTGAGGAATCAAGCATTCTAACATCCCATCATAGCATCCCATCTCTAATAATAATGACAGAAAATCACCTTTGTATTGTATTGTAGCTGTAATTAAGTTTATTTAAGGAATGTTTGCAAGAGTAAAGAAATGCACACAGACCCGCTGGTTTTGTCTCGTGAGTAAAAAATGTCGAAATGATTTTTCTGAGCTTTTATGTGCTAAATATCGGGTTTCCTTTCACTATTTATGAAATCATGGCAAAATGTATGAATGATTAAACATTATTTCGACCATAGTGATAAGTAAACACGTCTTAATATATATTTTTTACATTATGTCTTTGAAATCAACATGACATTTATTTTTACTGCATTGACTGATTTATCATTATTTTTTTATGACCATGTTTTAGACAATTTATTCTGAACGTTGTCTTCCGTGCTGTCAACATTTTCGTGTTTAGTATCTTTTGTCCTAGTGAAGAAAACTAAGTATAACTTGTTGGTAAAAGAATGTTTTAAAATTCAAGTACTTTGTACTGTACAAAACGCAAATTTTAAATTCCATAAAATTACTGTAGAGACAAGATATAAGGGAAATACACAATTTTCTAGGATTTTAAATTTTACTTAAATTTGTTATTGAGTAAATTTTGTAGGGCTTTTTACTGCGTGGTTCAGTGATAATAAAATAATCTTTTTGAGAAGGTTAAAGTAAGAGGCATTTCAAACCAGTGACGATTTGAGGGTAATAATGTTTTAAACGATTATTTTGTGTTGTTTCATTTTAATTAAATTTATATAAAGAAATTGATAAATCAAAAATATGAAAAAAGTGAATGGCTCAGAAATGTATTGCAATTTGAATTAGCTGCTTATTCTTTTTATTAAACTTACAGTAGTTAGTATTTTTGATAGACTATTGTAGATATTTAAAAGATGAAATAGGACACGCCCGGTATTGTTGACCGCATGGATAGTGTGCCTGAATATGACCCATATTAAATCTTAACTGGCTGCACTGAGTGTGATATATTTTTCTCACTCCAGTCAAATGTTGTTGCATTTTTCTAAAAACCCACCTTAGTTTGTTTACCATTATATAAATCTATAATTATTTGTCAAAATGTATTATTATAAAAACATGGCATTTTAGAATATTAAAAAAATGGTAAAATACTACCTCTATTCCAATCAAAATGTTAATTAGTAACTATCAAAGAAAACTTGCAAGGTGTTTTATGTGCTTTTCCATCATAATATTAACTTGTACAAGGCATTTACTCTGAATCAGTAGTAGTTGGTTCTCTCGGGAGCTGGGCAAGCAGTTTTGGATGTGGGGTCAGGAGTTAAAATGTTAACAAGGCTTATTTTTAGGATTTAAACTCTTTATTTAAATAATTTTAGTGGTATAAAATTTATTTAATTATCATGTTGAATACATAAGATTATGCTTGGTTAAAATAAATATGGCATAGAGAGTAAAAGATGAATAATATGAATCAAGACCTGTTAGGGAAGTCCTGAACACATGACTGACATAAAACTGACATTGAGCATGCGCCAACTTTGACCAGGAACACTTGGTAAATTTTTTACTCTTCTATTCTTTCATTGCCTAAAATACTCTGCGGTAGAGAGAGAAAGTTCTAATTTTGCTTATTTTCTCTCTAGTTACACGCCTTACACTCTCTTTCATCCCCCATTCAATTTTAATGCTTTAGAAGAAAGTTTGAGTTGGTTTCTTGTAGGTCTGTGTGGCACAGACAGACCCACAGTCATGCTCGACAAATACGAAGCTCAAATAAAGATGCAGCTAACATTATAAAATATATAAGGTTTGCAATTTAAAATATATTTGTAAAGATAAAATTTAATATCGCTCAAATTAGGCAAGCAGTGCTTTCACTGCCGACATGGACAGACCACACTTGCCCTGATTCTCTTATAGCGCGGCTTATAAGATTACTACATTGTGTAACTAGTAAGACTGCTACCATTCAGAGTAAACAGGTACATAATAAACATTCAGATTAATGCAAAACATTAATATATATGTTGGAATGCAGGCTTTTCATAAAATTGTTTGTAATTATTGGTGCGAAGATTTTTTGCGTCATTACAATATGGTGCTATTTATAGAATGTCTCCCACTTGAATTGTGTTCTGAATGGTTTTATTTTAGGATCTTTCACATGCATTTTAATTTTTAATAATTTTTTTTTTCATTTACGGAACATTGAATGCCAGCAGAATGTACGATGCTGGATGCTGAGGGAACAATTATTTCTGATGTCTCGGCTGTAGTTACAGTTGTTGGCTGTTGTAACTACAGCTGAAACTTTGAAATTATTATTCCTCCAATGCGGCTACAGCCCGAAAATATTGGTTCCAATTGAGATACCGACCTTCATAATAAATTCATGGTTTAGATAATTTCACAGATGCAGTTTTATCTAACAATCCCATAACTCTTTCCTATTGCTTTTGTTGGTTTAGAATATTATTTTATCAACCACATTGTATAATATATATTTATAAAATAAGCGATACAAAAGAGTGATAGGAAAATAAAGTGTATGCAAATTGTAAATTATTGTTATTGTGCCTACTTGCCTATGTTCAAACGTTCACTTAATTTGAATGTGTTTTTAAGTTTTTTTTTTTATTTGTTTACCTTCATAAAATATTTATTCTGTATACTTTGTTATGTGTATAAACACACATGTAGTCACTGATGATTTTGTGGATACGGTGAGGGTTGTGTTGAATTTGTCAATCATTAGGTTAGTTGGGAAAATAGAGTGAAATACCAGCTGTGGCGTGTAATTTACTTGTCAAGGTATCATTATTATTTTGTTGATTTTAGGACCTTAAGCAATTACTTTGTTTTAGCAGTATGGCCATTTTGAATTAGTGTGTTAGATTTACATTCACAATATGTATATATTGTTTTGTTGTTTTGTTTAGAAGTTATTTTAATACTACAGGTAAAAGTGGATTGACTTTGTGTGAAGGCATAAATACAATTACTGTACCATATACCTTTGTTAAAAATAACTTTAATAAATAACAAATACTTGAATATATTAAACCCATGAGCTGTATTAGTAACAAGGACAAGTTTGTATATTTTAATTGCATTTGAAAAACTGTAACTACTGGTAATTGAACCCTAGTCTTCTGGATGCCCATTCAACTTTGATGTATAATACAATGCTAGTAATCCAACTTTTGAAAACAAACCTTTGATTCAGAATCATATTTTTAAAATAGATTTTGAATACATTTTTTTTTGTGGAAAAACATTACTTAATTTATTAATTTAACCTACGCATAAGCCATGACAGTGTTTTTTCTCTATGGAAGTGTTATTATGCACATATTTATGGCTTCATATTGTGATGCTGAATTCAACCATGACTAACTTAACTACTATTCTTTTACTATGGGAAAAGAAAATATAATTCTATTGAGTTTTATAAATACACATAATGTACCTAGTCACCTCTCATCCTCACCTTCTCCGCTTGTTATCGGTCCACGGCAGTCAGTTTGTTTGGTGGTAGAGCATCTCGGGGTTAATAACTTAATGGTGGGGGTAGAGGATGTCGCCGATTAAGAAAATGGAACTTTGTAAAGTAGAAGTTTTAAGTTTTATTATATAGAAATATTTAAGACATTTGCACTAGGTTACTTAAGGTAAAGATGAATCAGAATACTTATTACATGAAGATGATAAATAATTAATGCAGTGGGCCTTTAGCCACATGGTCTAGTTTCCTCCCACCCATCTCTACACACGCTTTTATCCACACGTAAAGAGCTTTACAATACCCGTCCTCTCAACTCGCGTGCAGACCGGGAAGTTTCCCAGCACGTCCTCTCGACTCGCGTGCTGACCAGGAAGTGCCTTCCATCTGACGCTTCCCTTCTACTTAGGGTCAAAAACAGACGCTTAATCGGGGGTGCTGATTGGCTAGAAGTTCGCGCCAAACCTTCCCTTTCCACTGTGAGGCCACATGTGCAAGACACAGGTGCACCTCACAGCTTCCGGGTACAGATAAGATTAAAAAGCAAGTTAAAAGTAAAAGTAATAAATTTAGATGAAGCTAAGATTCCCACAAAGACTTTACGAAAATGAATAATACCAGATTTAAAAGTTAAAGGCCGAAAAATGAAGTTAATGATTTGAAATTTAAAACAAATATTGCTTACAACTTTGGTTAAGATTTAGACAACTTATAATTAATATTAAACCCCACACTTAAATATGATTAAAACATTTGATTCTAACATAGAGCTTAAATTAGGCCTAGACAAATGGAAAACAATAAGGTGTTATAAATTTAGTACTTCAGTATGATCCTATTAACATGTAAATAATGTCAAACTAATTTAGTTATTTAAAAGAAATGGTCTAGAGCCCTGACAACTTTACAATAAATTGAATTACATAAAAAACACAGTGAGACCTTTATAATTCCAAGACCATACTATCATTTTCCACTATAATACTTATATAAGTCAATTTATCAGACATTCAGTATGCCCCCTTTATTACGCTACCGACATTGGCAACCCTAACATATGTGCAAGCCAATTTGATCAGAAAGTGCTTTGATTTAAACAAAAACAGGGTTGATGTCCATCTAGATTTTTCAGAGGGAGGGGAGTCTGGCAGAACCCCTTTTCCCCCCACAATCCTCTGATCACTAATCTAAAACTGTACTAAATATGTTCAAGATTGTTTAGCTGAGTATGGCTTTTTGCAAGTGTATGTACCAATTAAATTTCACATAAATAGTCAATTTAACCCAGAATGCTTGATAGTTTTTAAGTTAGGCATGGTATATACAACAGTAATTTATATTGTTTTGTTTATTGATTGCATTTATTAATATGGTGTGCCTGAGATAAAAAGTATTATGTGCAATTAAACTTTAATTTGTATCATAATTCATAAGTTGTCATGTATTTCTTGTTATACTCTAGTGTCATTAAAATTGTAAGACATGGATTTGAGTTCGGGAAGGCATACATGTTAAGTTGAAAGAGAAATGGCTATGTTTTCCTAATAATTTATATAAATATAGGACCTCATTAATCCAGACACTACTAAACCAGACTTCCCTTAATCCAGAGAACCCTTTTCCCCAAATAATACATTAATCAATGCCGATGAAAAAGTGGGTTTGCGGGAGCATGACTGCAAATTACCGGACGAATTTACCGCAGGCACTGATAATTTACGTTTTATTTTCCATTTGTATTACTTTAAAGTCGACCTCATTGATCTTGGTGTAAAATACATCAGGACCCGATGTTTGTGGGCTCAAACCCAGCTGGGGTAAACGGATTTTTCTTGAGCATTAAAAATCGTATTACAACTTCCTTCAGAAGAGAAGTAAAATCGTTTCTCCCATGTCAATTGTTGCATGTAAAAGAACCCTAGAAGGTATGTGAATAATACCTTTCCCGGCAAATTAGTGGGCCCTTAGGCTCTCGCTCATAGAAATTCTCGGTTCAGAAAATGCACGTTAATTACCCCAAATAAATAAATATTACTTTGAATATAAATTAAATGTGGTATGTTTTAGTCGTACCTTGCCTTGATTTAGTTTCTTTTTAAATCCAGACTTTCATTAATCTGGACAGCTTGACACCCCAATTAGTCTGGATTAATGTGGTTCTACTGTATGAATCAACTTTTGATTATCTTTTGTAATGAAGTGGATTAGACGACAAATGGACAGAATATGACTTGTAAATTGAAAAGAAGAAAACAGTTCACACTTTACATTGCTGCCACTGGACTAAGAGGTAATGGCTGCCCCAAGAAAATTGATTATTACTTCCCAACCCTTTGGCCTAGGTTTTGTTCTACCTGATGTGAAACATACAATGCAACTTCCTTAAAAAACAAACCATAAGGGTTCAAATGGAAATAGATCAAGAATAAAGCCCAGGTCAAGGGATTGGGTGGTAATGCGATCAATTTTCTTGACGAGACAACAATGTAAAGTGTGAAATGTGTCTTTTTTTTTAATTTTAAAAGCCATTTTGTGTTTATTCCTTTTTTTAAGTTTCTCTCTAATTCCTATACCTTCTTCCATATACAACAAAATGTGAAAAGAGGTTTTCATTGGAAAGAGATATTAAATTAATATTTAAATTTTTCTCCTTAAATTTGTCAAATAGTCGAAAGTTGACTGTGTAAAACGTAATTATTCTTTGTAAAACATTTGCATAGGCGCAATTAACTTGATATATTTTCCCATCAATGTCAAGTGATTAAGCACACGTGTTGTTAATGTTGCTTTAGTACTTGGTATAAAATATATTTCACTGTATTAAATAAATTCATTGATCCACCCACACATTACTTATGTAATCCTCTATTTGGTAGTGCCTTCTTTGTTGTATGTCCTTAGAGGGTGGCTTCAAACATGGAGAAATCTAATTTTGAAATATGTTTATAAATGTCTGGTGTAAATTTAGTTGAGAAATGATAATATTTGATTGCCTCTATGGTCTAGTGGTCAAAGTTCCTGGCTACAGACCCAGGGGTCCTGGATTCGATCCTCGATGCTTCCGGTTTTTTTTTTGTGACACGGGTGTCTAGAATGAGGTCAAACTCAGCCTTTTGAGGACAAACAAGTGGTCAAAGTTCCTGGCTACAGACCCAGGGGTCCTGGATTCGATCCTTCCGGTTTTTTTTTTGTGACACGGGTGTCTAGAATGAGGTCAAACTCAGCCTTTTGAGGACAAACAAGGAGCTACTTGAATAAATAATTATCAGCTCCGATCTAGAAAACTTAGATTAACAGCCGGAGAGTTTGTTGTGCCTACCACATGACACCTATCCACAAATTTTGACACTGTCATCACTAACAACAGTGGTAGTAGCTTGGTCAGTATAGCTTGATTGTGGGCTTACTCCATGGAGTATTTAAAGTTGATAATGTTTAATTTATATCTTGGGAACACTTTTGCTTGATTTAGCACTCATCATTAAGCCTTTTAGTGCCACGAGCATAACCGATTGGCTCTGCCCTCTATCCTTAAAAGTGACACAAGCTGATCTAATTGGCTTTTCATATTTGCACAAGTTCTGGCAATATGCAATAGATAGGGAAGAATATATTATTTATCTAGAACAAGAACATTTTCTTCTATTATAGAACAGTAAATGCAGATAAAAATGACAGAAAGTCGCTTGATTTTTCTTGTACAACCTTATGAAAATGATTTAAAAAAATAACCATGGCATTCTTAGTACTTAAGACCTGAATTAAATATGGCACTCTTGGCACTGAAAGGGTTAATTTACAAAATTAAAAAGAAACATTGTTTTAAACATTCTGTAAAAATGATAAATGTGGTCATCCCATGGTACATGTTCACTCTGTTATTATATGATTGCTTTAGAGAAAACATTTTAATCAACCTCAAATATCATATTTTAAAAGTAATTTATTAAGTATTGTTATTTTGCTTACCTTAATGTAGTTATTTCTTCCATATATCTTCTGTTGATGCAGTATATTCTCTAAAATAAAATCACCAGTGGTGTGGGAAAGTTTTTTAAAAAGATGAGGACAGAAAATTTCCCCGGGGCCTCTTTGAGTTTCCATGCCACTGTTTGAAAACTATGCTATGTAATGAATATATAAAATGGTATGCTAGTTACTTCATAGTTGAAGAAGTTCAAATGCCAAATTTCATGTTCTTGCCAGTATGCA
Organism: Timema bartmani; assembly: GCA_902151455.1. Taxonomy (NCBI): domain Eukaryota; kingdom Metazoa; phylum Arthropoda; class Insecta; order Phasmatodea; family Timematidae; genus Timema; species Timema bartmani. The sequence continues at coordinate 41,592 of CABFWB010001875.1, read as the reverse complement.
CACCAGCATGTGAATTTTAAAGGGTTGTTAAAGAATAGTGGTTGAGTTGTACAGAATATTTATTGTACATAATGTTGTAAGCATTTTTGAACTATACAAAATAATAAACCTGGGTTTAAATTACTAATGCTTTTTTGTTTCTGAGAAAACCAGCTTCTTGTTGTCACAACTTTTTAGAAACATGCCCTTGGTAGTTAAATTCTCTAAGGAGTCACTCTTTCAATAGATTTGACTTCAGATGATGATCATAGTTCGAATCCTGACCAGATGTACTGAGGGTAGTTTTTCCACACTCCTGTCAAACAAATACAAGTACCTACATCATCATCATCAAATGTTCCCAGTCTGTGGCTGTGTCACTTTAATGAAATGCCTCCATATTCCTCTATCCTTCCACTATTCTCCTCTCACTTGCACACTTTATCTGCTACTCCCATCTTTTCATTGGTCTCCCTTGATGTCTTTTCTTTACATACTTCATCTCCATCATTCTAGTGAACATCCTCTCTTTTTCCATCCCGCATTACCTGCTCATACCATCTATCATACTTTCTCTACTATCACATGTACTCCCACCTTTTCCCAGATAACTTAATTTATTATTCTGTTTCTCCTTGTAAAGGCTAACATACATCTCACAAATTTCATTTCCTAGTCTTTTATATTACATGCACTTACAATTTATCTAAATCCAACAACTTAGCATAATCAATACACATATGACTCTAACCCAAACAAATAGTTAAGACAAAGTGGTAAAAATCTTACTAGGTTATGTGATCATGTAATATGAGAGTGCTTACACATTTTATTATTAGATCGAACAAGTGAATATATTCATATAAACGATGGATATATAACTTTGTATTGAATTTGACAAGTGTGACACAATTTCTTTGGAAACAGAACCTTTGTATAGCTTCGAGCACAAAAATCCTCGTGGTTTAGTGGTTAAAGCCCCTGGCTGCTGATCTAAGCGGTCCTGGCAGGTACAGGAGGCGGGGATTCTCTAAAGGGGAATAATTCTCATGATCACTAGGGTTTGGTTGATTAGGTTTTGAGTTTCTACTGGTTCCAAACCCTTAAATTCACCATCACCATCACATCTAATCGGGACAAGAAAAGAGCCTCCACGAAAAGGATGTATGATTAATACATTTAGGCATCCCTTGGGCAATAGTACTAATTCGGCTAATCTTTCTGCAAACTGATGTAGCCTAGACACACCATTATTACCTAAAGCATGAAATTGCCAAATTTGATGAGGGGCTGTAAAGTTTAACTACTTCCAAATATAAATAAAACCTACCATGGCAGCCAATTTTATTTTTAAAAATGCCAATCGATTCTAAAAGCTGATTACCTTCTGAACATAATATAAATATGTATTGAAAAATTACTATTTGGTTCAGATTATCATTACATACATTTGAATGTAAATAGCTTGAACTATAAAATTTAATTTTTTTTTAGTAAAAATATTGCAAACTGTTTCTAGTAATCCTAGCTTCATAATATAATTTTCTTACATATCATCATGTGCAGTTTCATGCCACTGACAAGGTCTGTCTTGGAACATGCGTCTCTATTTACTCCTGTCCTCCCACCACCCCGGCCCAATCCACTCCACATTCATACGCACTCCCTTTATCCACCTGTCCTTGTCTCTTCGCCTCCTGCCTGTCACCATTTCTAGCATCCTTCTTTGAATCCTCTTCTCTTCTTATGTTCATACCACCTCAATATCGCCTTCTCTATCTTATCCTGCAGGGGTTCTCTTTCACTCTCTCTCCTGTCCATCCTTGTCACTCCTAGCCTGTATCCTATTCTAATCCCTTTCCTTCATCCCCCCAGGTTTCTGATGCACACTGCAATATTGGGACACAGTACATCACTCCTTTGCACTTCTGCGGCACATCTCTACTCCAGACCAGACTTCTGACTTTTGTAAAAGGCCTCCTCTTGCCTTCCTCTCTCCCCAATTTCTCCACTTTCCTCTACCACACTTCCCCAAGAACTTGAAGCTTTCCACTTTAAGTGGCTCTCATCCTAATGTTACTCTCCTCGAGTCCCTATTTTACTTCCGTGTTGTAATCACCAATAATATGACTACAAAATTTAGGGATGTTTGTCTATCGTGTGCACTTTTCCATCCTTTATAATTAGTTTTTCACTTATATTATACCCCAATTTTCTTCATTGATATCTGGGGGCCAAGTTGTGTGATCTGCAGCTATTACTTTTGATAGATATTAACAATACATGTAAGATAATAAACTAATGATATAGTAAAATGTTATCAATTTTCTGTTTTCTAAATGGTGGTGCTCCAAATATATAAAATCAAGGTATACCATCCAATATGTTACTTTTATGACATCTGATATGGTAACTATTTTCTAAATCATGGACTCCCTGATGTCCTTTAAAAAAGGACAAAAACAAACCATAAATTAGTAATTACTAACACCCACAAATTAAAATTTTTAGCTCAAGTTTGGTCAAAATAATTAGTACAATAATAAAGAGATAAAAATTGAAATTGTTTTGACTGAAAAATCAAATAAATCTGACACTAACCACAAAACATTAGGAATAAAAAAATGAAGATTTTATTAAAGTTTATAATTTCTTATGAATGTAAGCAATACAAATTTATTATCTTAAGACAAAAAAAAAAATCAACTTAATACTTATATTAAATAAGCAGTTCTTCAAAGCTGGTCTTCACTCATAGCCACTGAAACAAAATAAAAGTTTATATATGAATTTCATATAAAGCAACATAAAAAAATCGATCAATTAAACAACTCAAGGTATGTTACGTTTACTTTACAAAAAAGTGAAAAGAGGTTTTCCCTAAAAAGTAGGGATGGGTGAGAACCATTTTTTCAATTCGAGAAGAGGATATAAAAAAGTATCCTTCCTTCCATTATTACAGAACATTCTGCCCAGATACACAAAATCATTCAAGTGTTCTAATAGTTTTCTGTTTATACTAAATTAACAATCATTTATTGATCCATCATCTTAGTTTTGGAGACATTTATATGAAGATCAATTCTGTCCGTTGCCACAATCAATTTAATTTAATGTATTCTGCAAGTCCCTTTCATTCTCAACCATTAGTACAGCACCATCTTCATATGACAGCACTCTCACATTCACAATGTCAATTTGTAAACCAACCAACCGTGTCCTCACAAGCATCCCTCAGTAGTGGAAGGATAAAGGAAGATAGAGGCATTTTACCAAACTAACCCAGCAACATGCTGCAAACAGTTGAGAATACTTTTTTCAGAGAAGCTTGATCTAATTTTAATTTTCTTTTTTGAGTAATGTTGCAGTTTTCTCCAGTGTTTTGTACCCACATTTGTGTGGATGGAGAGTGGAAAACAATTTTGTAAAACCACCCTCAACACACCCGACCAAGATTCGAGCCTCGATCTCCTCGTCATCGGCAGTCTAGCCCGCTGCGAGAGGAGCGTGTTAGACCACGCAGCCACCAAAACAGGTTGATGTTATTTAAGGTATTTAATGTGCATTTTCTGAACAGGCTGATTATATCAGCACAAGAAAATTTCAACGAGCGAGAGTGAAAAGACCTACCAAATTTGCCAGGAAGTTCATAGTCTCATTAACATTTAATCATATAAAACCTTCTACCTGATCATATGTGCCACGTCCCAATTTGACTCCAATTCCAATGGTCCAATAACACTAACACCTTCATCTTTGGATATAGTTGCCAGCTGATACTGTTGACAAAAATAAACACAACCATCAAGAGTCAAATTAATGTGTTTTCAGCCTGATCAACCTTTTTGAGTTAAATGTATTTTAAATTTGTGTGAAGCTTTGAAGTTTTTTTAAATCACCTCTTACTACCTAATGGGGTTACACACATATGATAACTACTCTGATGGGGTAGAGATCAGGAAGGAAGAATTCTAAAGGTAATATAGCCGCATTTTCGTGGAAACCATTTGGGAAAAACCACACTCAGTAGATCAGATTGGGATTCGAACCCCGATCCCCTCCTTTTCAGCAGGCCAGTCTAACATTATAAAGATGCCTTAGCCCTTAGACCATTCGGCCACTGAAGCAGGCAGTTAATAATTAAAATGCTTTTCTATCTCATCTCTTTTTAAACTATAAAATGTGAAACAATCAATGAAATGTTAAAACAGGAGTTCACTTGTGAATCAACATCAACACTAAAACAAGCTTAACAAGTTTACCTTGGGGAAAGAGCGAGCATCTCGATAAAAGAGAACTGTCAAGCACTTGACAAGGAGTCCCTGGGCCTCCCTCATACTCATATCTGGGGTCTTTTCTAATGCATCCCTCATAAGCGGCAGAGCGATGTAAGCCCCATACCCAGTAGCGATGTGATCATCCAAAAACGCAGTTCCTAACTTGTCAACAGTACCAAGGAACCTAGGACAAAACTCAAAAAACTTAGTGGTCTAGCCAACAAGTTAATGATTCAGTCCTTTCCTGAAGCTAAGACAGGCCTAGCAAGCTGGTAGTGGAAAATACATAGCTTGAATAAAAAACTGACCCAGGCCACATGCTGGAAACAGACAATATTATTATTATTATTATTAGCACCGCGTCTTACTATCCATTCGAGTTATAGGCACTTACGCTAATGTGTAATGGTAGGGTGATTGTGAGATGAAATGAAGGACCTACAGTTTAACGTGAGATCCGAACCACGGTGAAGGCCTGGCATTCCCCACATTCACAAGTTAAAATAATATTATAACAGTGAATTTTTAAAAATATCTCAGATTATTATTAGGGGTGAGATTTGAGAAAATATCAGATTTAAGATCCTGAAGAAATAAAAAATACAGTGATCGGAATTAGTTTTAGAACTCTAAATTGATTATAGGACAAACTTAACCATCAAGCCCAAGACTATTTATTTATAAGGTACTTGTATGAATATTACGGTATAGTGAATGCATTATGACAAAAAATTTAATATTTAATTATTTAAATTTTATATTATTCTGTTATACATCCTCATATTCATAATTTTTTCCAAGACTCAGTTTTGAAGGGTAAAATGAAGATCAGGATTTGAGATTTGGATATGCAAAATAGTGACTCACCTCTAATTATTATATAAATTGAAATTATTACAGTACACATAAGTATAGGATGAGATGGTATGGACACGTAATGAGGATGGAAGGGAAGAGGATTCCAAGAAGATTAATGGCTATGAAGTATGTAGGGAAGATACCACAAGGGAGACCAAGGAAGATATGTGAGGAACAGATAGCAGCATGTGTACAAGTGAAATAAGCAGAACAGAATAAAGTGCAGAAAGAAGAATGGTGAAAGGACAGACCCAGCCACAGATTGGATAAAGTTGATGATGAAGCATAAATTATGATAAAAAAATAAGTAAAATTAAGAGTAAAAAAAAGCATTTATAGCATCCTTAGCAGCACTCACGTTTCTTCATCTTGTATCCCACCAACTATAAAGTTGTTCCAAAACGGATCTAATTTGGAACGGCGGTTATAAAGAACTCGTGTCAACCAGCAATGAAGGGACTTGGGTTTCAGCGGGAAGCCATCATCGAGACACTCCTCATCGATTCTACAAGAAAATAACTTTGGTTATGAAAACATGGTTTCTCTAAGTCCGCTAGATGAGTGGAATTACCTTTTTTTTGTCAACAAATAATATAGTATAGTGATTTAAACAAACACTTCTTTACCTATGACATTCTGATGCCTAGTGGTTATGTGTAAAGATATAAAAATGATATCCAGACATGAATTTGAGCCCTGAATAAAACCAGAAAACTAAAATCCAAAATTCCTTCCAGGGTATCATTTTTCTATATTTATTGCAAAACAATTTTATTAAGTTTTGAGTACTAGTTTTTGACATAGGTAGTATTAATTTATTTATATTTTGGTGGTGTGATTTGTTATGATCCAACTTTATAGAGTTATATTTAATCAAACATGTTTACTTGTAATACCCATTAGCTTTCGTAAGACAAAAAATTTAGTTTGAATTAAATTTTAATTTAAACAAATAAACAAAGGGGCTGTGATTATTTAAAATAAAAAGGAATATAAATCTTTAATTTGAGGATGGGTATTAAAAATTGGGGGAAAATAATTAAATTAGAATTTAACCTGGAAGTTATAATGACATTAAAAAAACAGAATTTCAAAGGGAATAGAATATTGTCACCATGGATAAAATACAAATTAGACTACTAAGTTTATCAGAACAAATAATAAGAAGATAAAGCTAATGTATTGTAAATCTAGCCAGCTTACATTTTCTGCTCAATAATGTCCTTCAGATATTGAAAGTCAGCATAGTCTCCTCCGGCGCCAAGAATAATATTATCATTAACCTTCATGACACGAGGGCAGTCTCGGAATCTTGCCAGGGAACCGTATGAGCCGAGTATATCAGCTGCAATCACCACTCCTCCATTGAATTTTATCCCTAGGACTGATGTTCCAGTTGTAATTGGAGCTCTTGAACACAGCATTATAAAAATAGGTTAAATAGATGTAGAGTGGCAAAGTGTTCATTTATTATGTAATCTATTATTATTATTATTAGCACCCTGTCTTACTACCTGTTCAGGCTATTACGCACTTACGCTAATGTGTAATGGTAGGGTGATTGTGAGATGAAATGAAGGACCTACAGTTTAACGTGGAATCCGAACGACGGTGGAGGCCTGGCATTCCACACATTCACAAGTTGTGATTAATACAAGTCTTGTCAGAGGTGAAGGAAGGATTTGTCAGTCAGATAAATCTGTGCTTGGACCGAGGATTGAACCCCAAACCCCCAGCGCAGAAGTCCCATACCTTACCCCTAGAATATTATTATGTAATCAAACATTTAAAAAAATGATAATTATAAATTGAGCATGGCAGTATTTAACCTAATAAGCCTTCAGTTCTGATCAAAAATTTAGAATAAAAAAAGTGCTACTAGTTGTTTAATTCAATCACAATGAATTTCACAACTTGATGAAATCACTCGTGCAGTTTATATTTTAATCAAGTTACTAATTATACATTATGTTATTTGTGCTTTGCTGTCAACACTATGTGCATCGTGTCTTACTACCCCTTTGGGCCATTTATTTATTTGAGGTATTTAAAATGATTGAAATTAGGTGGATTGCCATGGCCAAGGAAGCTTTTAACAAGATGAGGTTAATGCTGACCAACAAGTTGAGTTTGAAACTGAGGAAGAAAGTGATGAAATGATACATTTGAAGCATCACATTGAATGGAGCATAAACTTGGAATTCTAGGAAAATGAAAAATAAATAGGCCTATTTGAAGAGCTTTGAAATGTGGTCTTGGAGATGACTTGGGAAAATCAGGTGGACCATTTTGGATGTGATTCTTTGGTGCAAAGAAAAGTGGCTCGAACACATCTAATTTATAGGAAGAACTATCTTGTGTATGATGTCATTGAAGGAAAGGTTTTGAGGGAAAGAGGAGCTTAGGAAGGATTCAAATATTGGATGAAATGAAGGAAAGAAGAAAATTCTGAAAGCTAAAGGAGGAGGCTGAGGACAGGGTGCAATAGTGGTCTAAGTTCACTTAAAAAAGGAATGGACCTTTTGTGTGATAGAATAAATAATAATGATGATGATGTAGACTGATTATATCAGCACACGCGAATTTCTATGAGCAAGAGCGAAATGGCATACCAATTTTGCCGGGAAAGGTATTTTCACATACCTTCTAGAGTTCTTTTACATTCCAGAATCAACATGGAACTGAAGGCTTTATTTACGTTTGTAACTGCCAGACCAAACCTACATTAATTTTTCATACCAGTAACCAAGCCTTTTTAGTTCACTACAAAATGTCCAACGAAGTTCATTATATCAAATTGTTTCAGCTTAAAAATACAAAGGGGAATAATTCACTTTTGTGTTAGGGTTTAAAAATGAATAATGATGACATGCAACATTTGAAAATGTTTCCCGCAATCCCAATATCAATCAAGTCATAAACCTTAATTAAAAATACTAAAGAGTATTACTCACTGGGATCTCTGATGAATATCTGTCGGTGAATATGAGGAAATATTAGGAAAATTGTAAATATTTCCAGGTGAGGGTCCATTTTGCCAAAAGCTACCAGGAGAAGACAAATTTAGTTTTCCATACGACGACATCTTTTAAACGATTACTTTGTTTAATCATAGAACCAATTTTACTAAACAGAAAAGAAAATTACCTCACAGTGGATACAAATATATAGATAGATGCCTATGTGTTTATTTGGAAAGTTATATGTTTGACAGATAGATTTATAGATAGGTAAGCAAACAAATATTTAATTAATTCAATAAGTCCCAAAGAAGCAAACGTATTTAATAAAAGACAAAACATGAAGAAAAAAACATAAGTGAAAACTCAATACCATTATTAAGCGTTATTTTTATTTATATACAATCCTAGATACAAAAGTGTATTCTTCAGGACAAATTATTATTTAATTTTAGATGGGTTGATAATATTAATCTAGCAGCTTTCCATAGCGTGTACGTTTGGTTAGTTCTCTATTCGTGTGTAATGTAATCTGTGGTCCTAACGAGTTTTGCCAACTGTACGATCTAGATACTACTTTTGATATAATTTCCCCACCTGTACAATCCAATTTTAGGATATTTTCTAAAACTAATATCCTGTGGCCCTGCTATAAAGTAACACATTTTACATACATTTATATTTTTTTATGAAAATCGGTTGGTTTTTCACTATAGTGTCAGAAAGTAGTATCCTACCGGTAAAAATACAATCCATTTCAGGTCCATATACTATCGCTAGAGACTATAAAGCTGGCAACACTGGTCCTAACATCACAATTCACATTTCACAAGCAGAGAAAGAGAAATTATAATGCATGCTTGTGATGTTATTGGTTAAAGTAACTAAACTAGAGTTTTGAAAAATAATAAGAACAGGCCAAATTATTATTTAATCAGGTAATTAAAATTATGGTTATCATGCTAGCTATATAATAAACCTTGAACAAATAACAATGAAAGAAATTTATTTAATTTAAAAATTATGTTATTATATTACAATTTATTTGGCATTTTCAAAGTTATAGAATACTCATGTTTAAAATATTTAAATGGAAACAATACATTTTGGCAAACATTTTTAATTGATATTCACAAATCGATAATTTTTACTAATTTTTTTAGCCTCTATTGATTATTATTATTATTGTTGTTGAATATTGAAGGCCATGCTTCAACATACTATATATACATCTATAAATTATATTAATATCTATTTGGGATTGATTGCTGGGATGTTACTTTGATTTACCAGGGCTGTATCTGAATAGTCAAGTACACTTGAGATCGAAGACTGTAACAGACTATTTGAACAGCAAAATATCCTTTTCACACCCTTGGGTCCGCAGTGCTTCTTCCTACCAATGATCTTAGAAACTATTCTAAATGCCTAGGTGTAAACATGGAGTAGGAACTCTATTTTTCTCTTATTTATTTGTACTTTGTTGTTTTTCACATAATGTTATATAAGACTCGATATTTTAGAATTTAGGGACACTAAATGTTTTATTCACTAACATTTCTTTATTATAACTTTTTTCTAATAGGATACTAATAAGACAGTGTAAAAACACTGTACGATGATGTAAAGTAAGTGATAGTGAAGGAAGTCAACCTGAAAGGATAGTTAGGTTAGGCCTAGATAGATAAACACTCTCTCTCTTCATTTCTTCTCTTCTCAAACTATTGCACTATATCTAATATGTAATTAACTTGACATACATAAACTAAACACATCCTTGTCTAAGTCATCATAGAATTATCTAAACAAACTCACTTATCATATCTGACTTAATAGTACCCTAGCCTCAGTAGGACCTATTAACAACTAACTTTTACTTCAGCTAAAATTGGAGCTCTGGGTACAAAAAAAACAAACACTTCTCATTTAAACTTAACCATAAAACTACGTTTTCTACATGACATGGCTTTCACAATGTTTACGTTAGAAAAATTAGTTGATGACTGAAAAGTAGGGATCACGCTTATAATTTGAGTGGCATGGCCCTTACTTGAAGTTAAGTACAGGAATTACTAGGAAAGCCCAGCCCTTGGATGAAGTCGGGAGAGTTGATTAACAGGAGAGGGAGTACTAGGAAATTTTTTTAGTGTGAGCCCCATGAAAAATTCTCAGAATACATGTCTATTTCCCGGCTACATTTAAGCTCGTGCAGCTTTTCGACTAAAGGAGAACAAGAATCACAAATAAGGAATCATCAATCTGTAAACTCTCCCATTTTAGTTTTATCAACATCACCATTGTTCATGAGTCTGATTAATTTTATGTCTTAAAATTTTAATATGTTTGTTATATCGCTACACAAACTCTTATGCTAAATATTATATCTGACCTTCATTCTTTATATCAAATTTAACTGTAATGTTTCGTGTATATTTTCCAAGCTTATCTAATATGTAATACAACCTTCTTTGACAACTTTTATAAATCATTTATCATGTTGATTGATTCTTAAATAATACAATTAATTAAGCCTGACCATTATTATGATCTTGGCTACTATTAACCACCTCACTTTTTACCACAGCTTCATTCAGTCTCTCTGGCTCCTTACATGTCACCGGCTACTAATAAGTAAAACACGCTATCTCATACTATCTTGACACAACAAAAAGTAATTTAAAATATCATTATATTTGCACACAGTCTTAACATCCATCAAAGCTCAAACATTTGTTTCATGTGTTTTTTCAATATGTGGCGGCTTAGCATCAGCTCAAATGTCCCGCCCAATTAAATGTTTTCTTAAAGTCCTAATTTTACAGCACACATTTTTATGTTCAGGCACATATGAGCACAAACATATCACAAATTAATGGTACAAACCGAATTTTGTTACCTACATTAATTTTATCAAAATGTGGTGGGCCAGTTTGAACTAGTTTTCTATAGGTTACAGAATAGGAATAGTTCAAGTTGGCCTGTTGCATTAAACATTCTCTAGAATGCTTACATTTAGAGCACAAACGCTCATTTTTGGGCACACATGAAGCACAATTGAATGATGTAAACAGAATTTTGTTATGTTGTGTGTGTCAATATGTGGCAGGCTAGCTTGAGCTCAAGTTGGCCCGCCACATTATATGTTCTCTAAAAGGCCTAGGCTTACAGCACAAATGTTCATATTTGTTCACAAATGAAGCACAAACACTTGACAAAAAAAAACCTTAATTTTCAGCAATGTGTCTGGCCAACTTGAATTACATCACTCTGTCTACTTTTGTAGCACATGAAGAATAATTTTGTTCCACACTGGATTCAAACTTAAGTCCTAGTAGCTGGGAACTACCTAAAGGGAATGATCCGTCAACACACTGGGCTCGACATTGCCATGTTTTGGTCGTATTATAGGGCCAAGATAATGTCGGTTCCACACTTGTATCAGATCCTAGTATTGTATCCTCTTACACATATCTTGAACAAGGCAATTTAGACAGGACCCTGTATCCTCGCTGCGATCATGAGAGCGATACATGAATCAGATCGCTGCAACCAGTCTGTGTTTTGCCCGATTATGACGGGGATACAATACGAAGATCTGATACAAATGATTAGGCCCACTGGCCAGATCACTTTTTACATTTTGTCTTTTCTTTAATTTCTTTTTTATATAATTTGTTTTGGGTTAGAAATAACTAGCCAGTTAAAAATTATAGGCTACTGTGCTCGAACACATTTTAATAACTTTGATCAAAGGGAGACACATTTTTGGCACTGTGACCCTCTTTTTCGCCATGCTAATAAATTAGTCTCTAAAAAAAAATTCACTTTAAAAAAAATTATTGGTACTGATTTTATTTAATTTCTTTCCAGGAATTATCAAGTAAACTAACACAACAAACATCAAACCAATACAAGAAAAATGCTAAGGCTAAATCGTTTCATAGTATCAGAACAAAGTTTGTGTAAAAGATTGTTGACTAGAAGTAATTTTTGTGTAAAAACAATAAGTGCACATTACCAGCAACATGGGACTTTGTCAATGTCTACTGTGGCAAATGTTTTACAGCCTGCAAAGACTAGTATAACTTCACCTACTCCAGAAGCTTCAAAGAAGTCTTCTTTGGTTGATCTATGTGAAGGAAAGGAGTTGGAAGGTTTTGTCATTCAACAAGTTAGTGAAATCCCGGACTTCCACTGCAAAGCTTATCGTTTGCTTCATACTGCCACAGGAGCTCAGTATCTACATATCTACCGCAACGATTCCAATAATGTGTTTTCTATGGGCTTACGGACAACACCAAATGATTCCACGGGGCTACCACACATTCTAGAGCACACAACTTTATGCGGAAGTGTACAGTATCCATGTCGTGATCCGTTCTTCAAAATGTTGAACCGTTCTATGGCCACCTTTATGAATGCCATGACAGGACCAGACTATACCATGTATCCATATTCTACACAGAACAAACAAGACTATCATAATTTGATGTCAGTCTATTTGGATGCAGTGTTAAGACCTAAACTTCGAGAATCTGATTTCAGACAAGAAGGATGGCGGCTAGAACACGAGCAAGTTGAAGACCCCACCTCTCCTATCATCCTTAAAGGTGTGGTGTTTAACGAGATGAAAGGTGTCTTCGCAGAAAACCAATCCTTATTTGGTCAGAAACTTTTAAACACTATTCTTCCAAGTAATACTTACGGATATGTATCTGGTGGCGATCCTTTAGTTATTCCTAAACTCACCTACAAAGATTTGGTAGCATTTCACAAGAAGTACTACAGTCCAAGTAATTCACGAATATATTCTTATGGCAATTTCCCTCTTGAAGAACACTTGAACTACATCAATAGTAGTTACCTATCAAAGTTTGAACCCTCTTCTTATAAAGATACGAGTGTTCCTTCAGAGAAGAGGTGGCAATCGGGAAAATCCCAGCATATTTCATGCCGCCCTGACCCGATGGCAGCTGATCCAGAGAAACAGTCAAGTATTGCTATCAGTTTTCTATGCTCAAATATAAATGACATCCAAGAAACATTTGAACTTCAGGTCCTTTCAGAACTTCTTGTTAAAGGACCAAACTCGGCATTTTATAAAACTTTAGTAGAACCTAATATTGGTGCAGGATTTTCTCCGGTGACTGGGTATGATGCTCATACTAAAGATACCATATTTACTGTTGGACTTCAAGGCCTAAATGCAACTGATTTCGATAAAGTCGTCAACATATTTGATAAGACCGTTGACATTGTCATTGAGAATGGATTTGAAGAAAGACATATTGAAGGTGTTCTTCACAGGATTGAATTGTCTTTGAAACATCAATCATCTGATTTTGGTCTCAATTTATTGTTTGGCCTTACACCATTGTGGAATCATGATGGTGATTTAGTCAAAGCTTTAACAATTGGAGAACAGGTGTTACAATTACGACAGAATCTCAAGATAAACCCACGACATCTTCAGGATAAAGTATGTACCTATTTGAAAGCAAACAAACATCGGCTTGTTCTTACTATGTCACCAGACGAAAGTTACGAGTCAAAGCAAGCACAAGCCGAACAACAACTTCTTAATTCCAAACTTGCTAACCTCTCAGAAAAAGATAGAGAGGTGATTTATCAACAAGGAATAGAACTAAAAAGAGAACAAGAGAACACTGCTGACACATCGTGTCTGCCAACATTAAAGATTAAAGATTTAAATAAAGCTGTTGAAGAAACACCATTGGTAGATCACACTTTTAATTCTGTACCATTACAAATTTGTGTACAACCTACCAATGGTGTGACATATTTCAGAGGCATTTTAAATACTAGCAAACTAGACGAGGATTTGAAAAAACTTTTACCGTTGTTTTCTCAAGTTGTTACCAAAATGGGAACAAAGAAACATAATTACCGTGAAGTTGATCAGTTGGCTCAGTTAAAAACCGGGGGTCTAAACTTTAGTTCTCATGTCGTTGAAGATACAAGTGATTTAGGAGCATATGAAGAGGGTATTATTTTCTCTACTTACTGTCTCGATCGAAATGTGAAGGACATGTTCGAACTTTGGACTGAACTCTTCAATGAAGTAACATTGGAGGATCTTAAAAGGTTTGAAACTCTAGTACGTGTTTCTGCAGCTGATTTAGTAAACGGTATCGTCGATATGGGACACCACTATGCCATATCATCTGCTGCCAGCCTAGTCAGCCTCTCGGCTTGCCGGAAAGAACTTTTGTCTGGTCTCAGCTATGTCACAAAGATGCGGGAGATTGCGCAGAAGACAGACTTGGCTCCAACATTAAATCAAGTCCAACAGATATCCTCATTAGTATTGAATAAAACACATTTGAGATGTGCCACTAATTTGAGTCCAAATGAAAAGGACTTTATTCTTTCAAAAACAGGCTCATTTATTGAGTCAATTCCAGGCATTTGTGACAAACCTTTCATTCAAACCAGAGTCTTAGATTTGGCCCAGCCTTCAGGTGTATCACCAGCTATTCACCATGTCCATGCCATTCCGGTGAATTTTGCGGCCAAGTGTGTCACGACTGTACCATACACTCATGGACATTTTGCCCCTCTTAGAATTCTTACAAGACTCTTAACCTCAAAGTACCTTCATCCTCTGATCCGTGAAAAAGGGGGTGCATATGGATCGGGTGCATCATTGTCACCTTCGGGCGTGTTGAGTTTCTTTTCGTATCGTGATCCAAACTCAACATCAACGCTCGACGCTTTCGATGAGGCTCACGCATGGGTCTCTCAAAATGAATTCACTGATCAAGATATAGAGGAAGCAAAGCTTGGTATTTTCCAGAAAATTGATGCTCCTATTCCTCCTGGGAGCAAAGGAATGAACAAATTTCTCTATGGTATTGATGATGAGGTGTTGCAGAAACATAGGCTAGATCTGATGACTGTTTCTAGAGAAGATATTCACGAGGTGTCCTCTGATTATCTCGATAGAAACAGTAAATCAAAATGTGCACGTGCTTTGATTGGCCCTGAAAATAAAGATTTGAAATCGAGAAGGGGTGAAGAATGGAAGATTATTGTGCAAGAATGAAGTGGTATTCGAACAATAGGGTTATTATACTGTTTTTATGAAACAATTTGTTAAAATAATCCAATTTGGTAACTCAAAATATCACTTTCAAAATTAAGATCAAGATGACTTTGTGATGGATTCATGACCTAAAGTATTAATCTTATATGTGCGAAATTGGCAACTTAATAAAACTAGTCACCTAATATATTCGTTATTGACTTATTGTTAACTTGTTTATGTATTTAATTTTTTTATAATAAATAGCTTAAACTATGTTTACTATTATTATTATCATTATCACTAACTTTATTATTAAAATTTCATCAATATTGACAAAGTATGTGTGATGATAATAAAATTATCAGGAAGAGCAGATATGTATGTTTGAACTGCCTCAGTGGTCGAATGCTATAATGCATCAGACTCTAATTGGACTGGACGACGGGGAGTTGAAGGTTTGAATACGGGTCGGATGTACTGATATTTGTTTTTCCTAAATGGTTTTACACTCTTCCTACACACAAATTCAGGCACACTTACTCTAAATTCAACCTTACTCAATTCATAACACATTAGTGTAATTAGTTCAAACATGTATACAACCCAAATGGATAGTGAGATGCAATGGGAAAAAAAGTACTTTGGTCAATTATATTTTGCTGAACTTGTCCAGACCCAAATCTCACCTCAACTAAGAAACATTAACTTTTGTTATAAACTTAATCAAAATAGATCTAGTGTAATGTTCATTGTTCATTTACAATCAAAGGAATGGTGGACATAAGTTATATTGTACTAATAAATCAGCATAAGCTTAATACACGTGCTAAGACACTCCTACCTTATGAGCATCCCAATTCAGAAATCTGTATCTTACTCCCGCCCATTCACAGTTCGCGGCATCACGGGCGTGGCATGCACTACACCCCACAATAAGGGATTTGACTGGATTAGTTGCTTTCAAAACTTCACTCATACAATATATTTCTCGGAGAAACTGGTGCTTCGTACTTTTGTAGACATAGATAATACCATTTATATACAAATTTTGGGATAGTTGTATGAATGAAGGAATGAATATAGATGATCTAACTATTACATTTAAAATTTAATCAATTATCGTTAGTTTTGTTATTTTTTTTAGCATCGTGTCTTACTACCCGTTCGGATTATACGCTTATGTACTAATTATTACTCTAATGATTTTAGTGATTAGGAAGGTTATATTTAAAAGAAGAATACCCGTATTTGTGTGGAAAACCATTTTGGAAAAACCACCCCTAGTATACTCGACTGAGATTCAAACCTCAATCTCCTTGGTGGTCTAGTCTACTGTGAGAGTAGCTCCTTAGACCATGCGACCACTGAAGTGGGTTTACTATTGTTATTATAAGCTTGTTTAGTTTATGTATTGGTTAAGTGTAAGACAAGGCAAACTATCCTTAATTTTGCCAAAATGTATAAAAATAAAGACAACATATAATTAAATAGTTGTGGAGCACATAAGAATCTCTTTCACAAACTACTCCTTGGGGTAGTAGTTCTCAAAGGGTGTGTTGTGAAATTGCCTAGGTGTGCCGCGAAATTATGTCACGGTTAATATTGATAAAAAATAATTAAAATTAGTTTCGTTATTAATTTTTCAAAAGAAATAAGCAGAAAAAGGTTTGAAATAAAAAGTTATTTCCAGAGCAAATGAGAATTTTGTTTTTTAACTTATACAAAAGTTCAATTTTATTCATTGTCAAAATAGAGAATACACACATTTCCTGTTGAACTGAGAGAAGTGTCTCTGTGATTGCATAATTGCGAGTCTCACGTGGTGTCGCCAACTTGCAAGTTTAGTGTGCTGTGAGCTGTTTGAAAACCACTGCTCTAGGCTTATTAATCAATGTTGTTGAGGCCATAGTACCGTCAAATTTAAATTTTAGATTAAACCGCCACTTACACCCAATAAACTTAAGTTTGGATCCAGGTGGGGTTAAAATTAATTTCTATGTGGTACAATTGATTTTTAACATAACATAAATTGAAGAAATATGCCCTGGTATCATGCTTTTGTATAAAGAATCGGTGTTTATTTTATTTATGATATACAGGATGATTCAAAACTCTCTGGATAGACTTTAATGGGAGATAAGGTAACCATAAAACAAACCTTTTTCGTTAGGAAATGTATGTCTGCAAATGTCACCCTTAGGTGCTAATGGGTGCTGTTGGTACATAAATGAAAGGCTGAAAGTATGAGCCACATTTTTATTTACAGCAATTTTACATCATTTTATCAAAGGAGCAATCGCCAACAGTAATGCAGACCTGACAGCATCAATGCATTGATTGCTATACATTTCTCAAAGATTCCCCATCTCCATATGCTAGATGCATGTCAGCCATCTCATAATCCGTGAAATGCTCTGTTTGAAAACCACTGCTCTAGGCTTATTAATCAATGTTGTTGAGGCCATAGTACCGTCAAATTTAAATTTTAGATTAAACCGCCACTTACACCCAATAAACTTAAGTTTGGATCCAGGTGGGGTTAAAATTAATTTCTATGTGGTACAATTGATTTTTAACATAACATAAATTGAAGAAATATGCCCTGGTATCATGCTTTTGTATAAAGAATCGGTGTTTATTTTATTTATGATATACAGGATGATTCAAAACTCTCTGGATAGACTTTAATGGGAGATAAGGTAACCATAAAACAAACCTTTTTCGTTAGGAAATGTATGTCTGCAAATGTCACCCTTAGGTGCTAATGGGTGCTGTTGGTACATAAATGAAAGGCTGAAAGTATGAGCCACATTTTTATTTACAGCAATTTTACATCATTTTATCAAAGGAGCAATCGCCAACAGTAATGCAGACCTGACAGCATCAATGCATTGATTGCTATACATTTCTCAAAGATTCCCCATCTCCATATGCTAGATGCATGTCAGCCATCTCATAATCCGTGAAATGCTCTGTGTTACACGTACAAAGTTCACATTACGAATGAGGATGGTGGAAAATAGCTGTTTGACACGCCACCAAACAGCACCTTCTTGATCCTAAGAAAAAGGTTTCTTTTAGTGTTACCGATCTCCCATTAAAGTTTATCTAGAGAGTTTCGAATCACCTGTGTAGTACTAGATACAAAGTATTATCCTTCCGAGCAAAATGCAAACGATTTCAGGTCCATGTGTTATAACTTGAGACTATGGATGTCACTTGTTTTTACTCATTTATAATAACCCCCAAAAAATGACTTCCATCCAATAAAACATGCGCCTTGGAATTCAATCTAATATCTCTGATTTTTGCTTTGTAGTGAAAAAAAAAGTTTTCTTTAGTGCTTGGCTGTTACTTTCAGGTGTCTCGATGAATGAACACTATGCTTGTACCACCAAGCTATACAGACTACAGCACATATTTCTGCGATGCTCTTAAATACCTCAGTGACTACAGTTGGCTTTATAACTTCCCGATCACAAAGATTCTGGTAAATAATGTACTGTCTAAAATACCTGACGATTGGTTGGAAACATTGCTTCAGCTGACCAATGAAGAGCTGAATCAACTTCCTCTTGGTCTTGTTAAGGTAATTTTGATTACATCGCAACTATTTTTTTTAATGGGTTATCTTGTGTGTCAAAGCTTAATCTCGAGTAATAAATGACACTCAAATATAAAACAATTCACAAAATCATAAAATGCTGAAAATAAAGCTATCAATATATTTCACATCAAGGTTATTAATTAATTGAATAGTGTAGCTAAGAAGAAGTGCGCTCACATTAGAGTGATAAAGCCATTGTGATAGTGTGTAAAACTCTCTCAATGCACCTGATCGAGCTTCGAACCTCAACCTCCCATCACTAGCAACCCAGTCTTTTGTGATCCTGATTTCTTCACACATTTGGAAAATCTATATGGGGTTTTTATATTTGCTTTTTTTTATCACCGTGTTTTACTACCTGTTCATGTCAACCCTTTTGCTGCGTTAATCGGATATATCCGATTTCAGCATTATAGCCATTGACTGCGGAAATCGACTTTACCCCACGACATGTAAACTTTATCTACGCTTGCTGCAACAGTCGGAAATAGCCACAAGAGTGTTAGAACGCTGAATTTTTCATACTAGCATGCACTTTCGCCTCTGACATCTGGTTTTTAATTTCGAGAACGGTCAGTTACCGGCTGCTAAATCATACAAGTAGTAGCACTTGTTTACTTCTGCATTTAATTACTTGTAGCACACGTGCAGTATTTATGTGGTGGAAAACATTGCTGAGCGATTAATAGATTGCTATTTTATTTTTGTTCTTGACCTATTTCCTATTTTTAAATCATGCCCAAGACAAATGTATGAATTTATAGACTACACTACACTGAGAAAAGCACCAATGTAGCACAAAATTGTTCAAGTTGTGTTGATGTAACCTAATTTTCAAAAATTACATTACATTACATTTGGTCCATAGTAGGCCTGTCAAATCCTTATTTATCAATTAGTTTGACACTATTGTGGATTGCAAGTAAAATAAAGAATGGTTCTGATAGCAGAATAACATTGCATTTGGATAAAATGTGACATAAATAATATGTGACGTATAAAATTGTATCACTATAAAAGATATATTATCATGCAATTTATAGACAACGTGGTGCTAAATTTCATATTGAAAATGTATTACTAGTTGAAAATCACATTATTTATTCATAATCATAATCATCATGCAAATTTTCAGATTTTGAATTTTTGATCTATAATTAATTAGCATTTCTGAAGATAAGAAGTAAAAATTAAATACGCAGAAAAAGGGTTAAATGCATGGTAATTACTCTAATGTGGTAGGGATGTGGAAAGAAGCATTTTAGAGGTAATATACTCACATTTGCTTGGAAGGAGAGTGGGAAACCAACTAGGAAAAAAACTTTCAGTAAACCTGACCTGGTTTCGAACGTCTATCTCCTCGTTATCAGCAAGCCAGGCAATGCGAGAATGACACCTTAGACCATTCGGCCACTGAAGCGGGTATACCGGTATATATATTTTATTTATATTTATTCTATTTTTCTTATTCTTACTAACAAGTGCGTAAGTTTTATTGACAGGTTAAAGAAATATGTTAATCAATAATTTGAAGATGCATCTTTGTACAGGTCGCCTGCTTATTATTTCATGTTATATCTAAAACAAAATCCATTTACTAGAGCTGTGAACAAAATAAATAAACTATTTTTAAGTAGGGAATAGTTTGGTTTAAATGCTTGCTGTGACTAGCATTGTTGACAATAACTCACATTATACTCCATCATGTGTAGCAAAGGTACTAGTCATAATAGCTGTATTTTTTTAGCACCGAGTTATGCTACCCATTTGGTAATAGCTGTTGATTATGCTAATGGAGTTGTTGCTTTTATTTGAGCTCTTTGTTTTAGGTCAAGTGTGTAGGGTTGGTGGGTAGGGGGAGCGGGGTGCGGATGGGAGGTAGAAACCACTAAAATCTGCTTTTATCAACTCAGGTTTAACGTGTAACCTGAACAGATAGTAAGATGCGGTGATAAAAAAAACCTCAGGTTTGCTGACTTCTTAACACAATATTTCTACATAATTAATTTGTATCTCCTGATCGTGTAACCATCCACACACTGGTCCCAGGATGACTGGCCTCTGTCTCTACTGGAGTTCTGCCACCGCTCCCAGGCCCTGCGCCTTCACATCGAGAGCCCCATTGGGGACCAAATGGAACCAAAGGAGCTTCCCGACAAACTGAGGAGGGGTCTTACCTCCAAGAAACAACATGAGATCTGCAGGCTGGGAGCGCTTATTCACCATGTTTGTCACGAACAGGAGATAACCCGAGTCCTCGACATTGGTGCGGGTCTGGTGAGCACATCCATTTGATGAACATATTCTTCGGTAGGAGATTGGAAAACCACATGTAAGACAAAACACCTTCAAGGCAGCCGGACAGAATCGACCCTCTCTGCTTCTCAAGACAATTTGACATGACAAAAAATATGCAAAAGACTCATTTGCACCTTTCTTCTATCCTGTAAGGTAGCAAGCTTACCTTGCATTATTCCACTATGGTGTAGTTTATAAGATAGGGTCATAGAGTAATCCATCACGATAAGACTGCTACCTTTAAGAATAAACGGAATGCATAGTCATTTAAAGGCTGTGTGGTCTAAGGTGTCACTCTCACGATAGACTAGACTTCCAATGACAGGGAGATCGGGGTTTGAATCTTGGTCAGGTGTACTGAAGTTTTTCCTCCTTAAATGGTTTTCCACTCTCCCTCCACACAAATGTGGGTACACTTCCTCAAAATTCCACCTTCCTCATTCCTAGCATATTAGCATAGTTAGTGTATGGGCGTATAGCCAGAAAAGGTTGTAAGATGCGCTGCTAAAATAAATTATCTCAATTAATTGCAGAACAGAAACTCAAGGGAACAGATTTGGCTTGATTTACACTGCTGATCGTGTTTTAACAATTTCTTACTATGTCCTACCTTTTTAAGAAACAAACACTATAATTCAAATGATGACTCATCTAAACATTAACAATAAACTTTTAAGCGTGATCAGCTGTTTGAACATATTTGTAAAGGTAATTTTACTGTGATATGGCCCAAAATCCCTCTTCAAAGTGACTGCAACATTCAACTGTACATTCATTATTATTGTGCCATTATATCAACAGGCTGTTACTGATAAACATATTTTCTCACTTTTAGGGTTATTTAGGCCAAATGCTGATAAACATATTTTCTCACTTTTAGGGCTATTTAGGCCAAATGCTGCACTATTATTATGGCTACAAAGTGTTGGGACTTGAATCCCGTCAAGATCGAGTAAACGCTGCCACACTCCGTCAAAAGGGCATGTGTCAATCGGTGGGAGCTGTCACTTATGTGCCTTGCAATATTTCCATCTATTCTGTTGATACAATTAGACAGGAGATGCAACAAAGATTATCTTTGGAAACAAGCTTGTGTACCTGTGGTGTCCATAAAACCAAAACTCAAGAAAGAGCCGAGTTGAATCATTCATTGACATCGGTATTTAATCAGAACCATTCAAAGCCTATCTCTCAATATAGTTCAAAGCTTGGTTGTAAATGTAAAGCGAATACTAATATTGAAGGCAAGACAAGTAACAAAGACTCGTATGATCTAAAAACATCAATTTTAAGAGACAACACGCTGGATAGTTCTTTTGAACATGATAGAAAACCTCTTGACGATGTGCGACAAACACTACCGACATGCCTGGTAGGTCTCCATGTGTGCGGGGATTTAGCTGTCGATGCCATAAAATTGTTTGTTGAGATACCTGAGCTCCGGTCTTTGGTTTTAGTGCCTTGTTGTTACCACAGGATTGGTTTATCTTGTACAAGTAAACAGACTCACATTGGTTGCTCAACAAAAACTATAAGAGTCAACAGTAGTTTTGGTAAGAGTCGGGAAATGGTAGATGGTATCAAGAGGCATGTCAGAAAAAATGAATTGGGGATATCAGAAACCGTGTCGGTCCCAAATTTTCAAACCAACACTAATCTTATAAAAAGTGAAAGTGAGACTTTCAAGGAAGAAAACATAACAGGTGACATGCAAGGAGATGAGTCATTTCATCAGGAGCTTTGTCCTGCTTTCTCCAGTGACGGGAATTGTATTCATAGGGAAGCGGTAGAGAAAGACGACGAGGAAGGGGAGCTCCAAGAAACATTCCATAATTTCCCGCTGAGTAGCAGTTTGAAACAACTTGTGACTCAAGTAGAGTCTGACTACTTGCGGCGGCCATTATTGAGGCTGGCTTCACAAGAGACTGCCACTCGATGGCAGCACTTGACGGAGAAAGAACACGAGGAACACAGTCTTCATGTAATGGCCAGGGCTGTGTTGGAAGTGTTTGCTCATGAAGGTGAGAGGCAGAACTATTTAGTAATTTGATCATGTTTGGAACTATAAATATAGTCCAGTTTCCATAGGAAGGGTTTTATCGGACAGACAATTCACAAGATCCACTTTCACATGTTCATACATCAAGTCATGCTATATTCAGCTGTCACTTTTGATAAATAATAAAATAATGCTAATAATAGAGTAAAATATTGTCAATGTTGACCACTAAAAATGTTTGTATTTTCTAAAAGGCCCTTTTTATGCAAATTGGACTGTACATGTAATTAAACTGGAATACTATGGATCTTTAGACAATGGTCTATTTTACAACTAAACCATCCGACTAATTTAGTAATTTAATTATGAAAATACAATGCCTATGCATATGCATTTGGTCAATATTGACATCATTTACCGAGATTTACAATGAACTGTTGAATTAAATTATAGGCACTCAAGGCCATAAATTGTTACAAAACATAGCTTCCTGTTAGATAAGTCTAGCATCATTTTAGAACATTACATAATTTAAATTTGGATAGTACATTAGTGATATGTTATTAAGTGATAATCTGGAAGGTTTGATAACATGGTAACATACATTCTTCCACCATTAGTTCTTTGAGGAAGCAAATTATTGAAATATTTAGCATTGAATATATTTATAAATTAATTGATATATAAATCAAATATATCAATAGTAAAAACAAAAATAAATTCAAAAGTACCCCTGAAATTGTCAAGCGCTAGAGAGATAGATACCTAACCACTTTACAGCACTCATCTAAAGTTCTCCCAAAATTCCAGAAACAGCTTGCTGACCATGATAACTTTACGATCTACCTACAATTCTTAAACCAGGATTCTCGATATGATCTCCAGTGCCATAAACTTATCTTTAATTCTCACAGAAAGAATGTGAGCCTTTTTTTTTCATAGAAATGATGCACACAAGTAGAACTGGATAGTATCAGTCAGTTTTGACACCGTTTGTTCATTCATTTCCTGATTATAGAGACCATTGAACAAAATGGGACTTTGTCCCTCCTGGTATCATCATGCTTGTCCTATATCTTTTGAGATTAATATTGCCCAATTAAATAAACTCTTGACACACAAATAGAGCCCATTACAGTAATTTCATCACAGATTATAACAGATTAAAAATGATAGCAAATAAACTTTTATTTAAATGTATGGTGCAACAAATAGAAAAATTACAGAAACAATTTAGATATACCAAACAAACATAAGATATTTTTCTTAAATATATCATTAATCTAATTTAATATTTGTCTTTACTCAGAATATGGCTGTTAAAATAGCTTGTTCAAACACACATTTTACCAATATTCTTTGGTTGTGGGAAGTAATTTCAATTTTGGATAATTTTTTTGTTGGTTTGTTATTGGAATGATTAGATTATTAATTCATATTTAAATCAAAAACAGTATTGACCATACTTCTCATTTAAAAGTCATGTAGTTGATTTTGCGAAAAATGTTAATATCATTTTATTTTAATAGCCATTTCAAGAAAAAGTTTGTTGAAATACATCTCGGGAAATTCCAGTGTCTCTAAAGATCACTCAATAGCCCCTAAAGAGTACTCAAAACAATTCACTACAGTACTTAAAACTATCCAAGCTTTGATACACTTGAAAATCCTAAACAAGTGGATTTTTTTTATTTCGAGGTAAAACCATACTCCATATCATAAACCTAAGACTTAGCGATAGTGACAAAATAACTAGTTTCACAGAAATACATTTTTATCCCTTGCCAAGAATAAAACCCAAGACTCTTAGGTAAGTAGGAAAAACCTCAATCGTCTAAAGTCAGTATAATTCAACACAAATGGTGTTTATGTGACCGTGCATGTGTAATCATACCATAAATCGCTAGGCTAATTGAAAAAACTATTGTAATTGTAAAATATTGGTTTTGAGATTTCAGCGCAATCTGTTAGGAGAACATGTAAGAGACCCTAGGAAAGGAGGCCATGGAAATGAAGTTTGTGAGGAGCATGTTAGCTGTCACGAGGAGAAACAGGATTAGGAATGAAGTTATCCAGGAAAGAGTGGGAGTACATGAGATAGTAAAGGAAGCAAGACTGAGATGGTATCGGCATGTAATGAGGATGGAAAAAGGAAGGATGCCAAAGAAAATGTTGGAAATGAAGTATGGAGG
>CABFWB010001874.1:101887-134849 GCA_902151455.1 Timema bartmani | reverse complement strand
CATATTTTATAACGTTATAATTGTCGCCCAATCGTGGGACAATTACATAATTAAATCATCAACATCCGATAACGTTACAACTGAAAATTGTGGAGAGGTCAACCAGTTGCTTACACCTGCCTTAAACCATGCGGCTAGCGAAGAAGGCTCTGAGATGCTTCTCGGTTGGTTTGGTTTAGATTAAATTACAATTTAGTAAGTGGGAGATTTTGTAGTCTACACTTTTTTAAAAGCGTTAGTAGGTGTTGACATTATTTTTTGCTCAGACACCCTATATAGACTTTCACCTGAATAACTAAGTATCCCTGGTTTTATTACCAACTATGCTGAAACATATATATATATATTTGATTAAATTTAGGCTTCATCTCTCACAGATTTGAAATAAATGCTAAGGGATTGATTGATGTATCAGTCTTAGAATTAGTTTTAGTTCGTAAGATTATTATAATTTTACCGCGTTTTAGTATCCATTTGGTTTAATCGCATATATTATCAATATATTAGGAATGAGGAAAGTAGAATTTTAGAGGAAATGTACCCGAATTTTCGTGGAGAAATAGGGGGAAACCTTTTAGGAAAAAGATATCTCAGTTCACCTTAATGGTTTTGGAACCTCAATATCTTCGTGACCAGCAATCCAAATCAAAATAATAGTGACGCGTTCGACAATGCGAGCACTGATGCTGTGTATTTGTTCTGATAATGGTTTCCAATGAAAAGAAGGTTAGAAACTAAAATTTGCCAAATTATATCATATTAAATAATATAAAACCTTTGAGGAAAACCCATTACACACCCTTAGATTATACTTCAGTTCCTTCTAGGTGTGCTCTATTCTATATTCATGTATATTTGCCAATATAGGCCTACCATCATACACAAATCATGGTTTCCATGGTGATATAAACAAATAATGGTTGTGCAGACGAACCACTGCGAACACAGCAGAAAAGCTGGTAACTCACTAGGAAAATGAAGTTTTTGTTGAAATATACTATTATTTTTCCGAAATTCATGTGTGTTCGTTTGTCAAAATCGGTGCGGTCACTTCCTCTTACATATATATATATATATTATTTGACAAGCCCATTTCTGGTCGTAAAAACTACAATAAAACTGCTGAACCGATTTAATAGCCGGAAATGGGCCTAGTAAATTATCTATAATATATATACACACCAGTATAAAAATATATTCTATGTGAATTAGTTTTGTATTAGATCATATTTATATAAAATAAAAGACAAAAATAATTATATGCAGTTTTGATTTTGCCAAGTAAGTCTTTTGAAAGTTTTGTTTAATGTCCTCAAAAATTAAGGCATCCTTTAATCTAGATATATACACGTATACATTCATATCTATTAAAATTCACATTTTATATATTTATATAAGTACAGTTATATGTATATGTTTATGCATGTATTTATACATATTTATAGGCCCTACACTTTACACCTAAATATCTTGAAAACGACTTATTGTTGAAAAAAAATTGAGTTGTTTAATTTCAAGGGAAAGTAAGGTGGTGAGGTTGGTATGACATCGGGTGGCGTTGCTAAGGTCACGTTAAGGTCACTTTTAATTATTTGAATGAGACCCCATATTTTTTATCGTATATTCTTCTAACTCACGTCGTGGAATTTTCAAAATGGCAGTGTAAAGCTTTTTCAAGTAAAAATTATCATGAATTACGAGCCTCAAAAGTTTCAGCATCGCTGACACCGGAACTGGTATTAGAATATTATTCATACATACCACGTGAAGGTAGAACTATATATGTATATATAGAGCTATATTCACAGAGGACATAGCTAAATGTTCGAAAACGCAAAAAAAAAAAAAGTTTAACTAATAGCATTGTCAGCAACAAATTCAGTCGTTGTCTCGTTTACTTTCCATTTTAAACATTTAAACACTGATTTGGAACAATTGGTTTGCAATTTAGTAGAGAGAAAGGAATTAATTTTTCAGTGTGGAGCAGTAGATCAATGTGCTTGAAAAATAGCAGCAGCTTTCAACCTAAGACATCTATATAAAAACTTATTTCATCGTTATAGTTTGGATCGTGTTTCAAAATTTAAGGAAATTGGATTGATCGCAAGCAATAAACAAATTGAGCGTACGGTGTTGAAAGACTTAACTCACATGATCTGGTTGAAATATTTTAATTACTTCAACAATTTTAGCAGTGAAAAATTATCTATATATTTATTCAGAAGATTGACCGTTTATAAAATTATTTTTACCGTGAGAAACTTATTTCTCTAAATAACGATGAATTGTAAATGTGTACCCACCAGCATTTTTACAACTAAATCCTTTTTTGCTACCTCCTCTATTTACTACGTCGGCGAATCAAAAAGAAAACAGGAGCTAAGAAACCTCACAAAGAAAACAAAAAACGACTTCAAGGGAGCTCTTCATATTTTTTCAGATTCAAAGTAAAACCAGATCCAGCGGTTGATGTCTGCCAGTTTTTTTTTTTGGTGCCTATCCTTCCTTTACTTTCCATGCCATTTCAAAGAGACACCTGTCACATGCTCCACACAGAGACTAAAGGAAATATATATATATGTATACGTGTATATACAAAAATCTTGCTGATGTTTGATTCTTCCATATTTCTTCCTTTATATTCTCATAGCTTTTCCATCTGACTTCAAAACCAATTACCCATCTCATCAGTTCTGTAGATATTGAACTACTACCTGCAAAATTTTTATTAATCAATTATTTGTCGAAAGAGCACTTCCATCTATCTTATTTGATAGCGTAGACACATTTGTAGGGTTTATTTTTCCTAGAATAAGTCACGGTTGGTGGGTTCTTGCTAATGTTGGCAAGGCTTGACGAGATTGTACTAGTGAACTGTTCTCTACCTACCTCCCAATAGCGCCGTTAGAAATTTCATTTGTACTAGGCATTAACTGGATAATTTATATACTTTATTTCCCGCTGGAGATTTAAAAAAACATTTTTAATGTGTGTGATGGTACATATTTTGTATAGTACATTAAGTCATAGACTTGCTTTTAGAATTTAAAATTTACATTTGAAGCCTCTTCAGCATTCTAGCGCAATGGCATTCAACCTTTTTTGTTCGCACATAACGCAAGCTATACATTTTCTATAATTTACATTTAAAATAAAATATAGTGCATCTAAGATAATGTATTAAACTATTAGTTTTAAATAAGAAAACAGACAATGTTTATATATTTATATTTTAAAATGTTACACACTCTTAAGATGTCTTCTAGTACACTACCACTGCTCTAGATTATGAGTGTAATTATATTGTTTTTAAATTTTAATTGTGATTATTGGTTATTTAGGGTAAGGGGAGAAATTGAGCATTTACCAACCTCTTTGCCTCTTGTGTGTGCCTCAACCCCCACCCACAGGCCCACAATATCACTTTAGATATGTTCAACCACACACAAAATAGTGTAATGAATTTAAGTTTATTGGCTTTAGTGGAAAGTTTGATACTGAATTGAAAGAAACAATTTACTATTACTAGTAGTATTTTTCTCCTTGAACTTATTGGCAACAGACCACAATCCACCCTTGCGCTTAAATATGATCTATGTTATGAACAGGGAAGCTAGGGTTCGCTTTTCAACCAGATTCTCATGGCTGGTTTTTCCATTCTATTTTCAGACGAATGATGGTGGATTTCTTTAAGAAATCACCCTTCTCATGTCATTATCTTGGATTACACCGTAAAATTCACCAACGGGAAAGAAGTATTGTTACTTGTTAATCCTTCTAAAGATATATAATGATATTAGTTGTGATGGTATTATCCACTATTTTCCATAAATACCTGAAACTTCTATGGATGTGAACAACGAATAGATCGCTTGTAAAATAAACTCATCTAGGATTGAGAATTATTTTTAAATACATGTATTTTTAAACAATGGTAAAGAATATTTATTAAAATTTAATTACTAAACTTTTATAGTATTAATATACATAGACGTATGACTTAAGCTTGACCCTCTTGTAATGACGTAATACTTGTAACTGGGATCGATTAATGATAAAATGTCTTGTTTTAGGCTCTGCTAGAGTCGATTTATGCTTCTATAACACTACAATTGATGATAAAATAATCCGCAACGGGCCCTCATGATCAACAATGTGGTTACTGACTCATGATGGCTTACACGGAGTGTACCCCCAGTTGGAGTTTTTGTTAAAATTTGTTTAAAAAACTTGTTATGATGTTTTGATTTGCTATCGAATATCATATTAGATTAAATATAATTTGTGTGTTTTCAAGAAATTTTGAAATGTTTGACTTGGGGTTAATACAACTACCCCATTACAACAACGAACCTATAAGAATTTATTTGGAAATAAGGACGATTAAAAATAAGTTTTAGAGATAGCTCCATGGCAAACTTTTTAAAAAAGAAGACGAGGCTTTCCCTTACGTTCATAAAAATCTTTTTAATTTATACATGCTTAGCTTTTGATAGTATAGAAAGAGTAAAAAAGTTTGAAAAGAATACCTTACATCTTATTTTGAGACTAAAGCTATATACGTTTTAATTCTTCCTCGTATTCAATGGTATCTTCATTCATGATCCTGGACACCTACTTGATTATTTTGGTCAATATAAAATCCATATTAATCTTTGTATAAATCCTCAATAAAAATTGCTATTTAATAGCAGGCCACCAAGTCTTAGACTCACCAAGATTGAAAATAGATATTTCAGCCCAACTTTGAAAGATTCGCATGCATCCTCACATATTCAGGAGTGGTTGATATCAATATGCGAAAAAAATTAAACTCTTAGATTGTACTGGAGAAATATTTGAATTATTTTTGCCAAAAAAATAAAATTGTCCATCAAACTGCATAGACACTGGACTTTTCTCTCTTCCCATTCCATCCCACCTTAAGTGTTTTTGTATTCCACTAAATCCAAAGACGTATTGTCACTATACATGACGTAGCTAGTAAATTTTAAATCAAGTTTTAAAGTTTCTATAATTGTAATACTAGTGAAACCACATATTTATAATAATAAAATAATAAATAATATTGTTGTTTGAAACTCAATCAAAAGTTGGAGTTCTTTTATTTAATTGCCAACCTAGAAAAAACTATACTCATATTTGTACTTGCTGCCATTTTAATTATAGATTTATTATAGAATAGCATATACTTTTAAACGTAATTTTTTTTCAAGTAATGGTCAAATAAAGAGTAAGTTATGACGTAATGGTGAAGTCACAGTATTTCTTGCCACCAGCTTGCTCCCTGATTGGTGAAATGAGAAAGAGAACAAATCAATAAGGCGCATCTTTGCAAGCATCTTGGGGACAAATTTGAGCTATTTTTATCTTTGTGAAGGATAAAGTTTGCAGAAAACTCAGAAACTTATGGTTCATAAATAATCTACAGAAGTGAAAATCTATTCATAAACTGTAGTAGATAGAATATACTTTTATAAATATCTATATAAATTTAAATAATTTTTATTTTAGAAAAGAACAACATATTTTTAGACTATTTAATAATTTGTTTAACAAATTGTGATAGCTTGCTTATGTCAAGGTTTTTAATATAATAATTATTCCAATGCATCTTAGGTATGGAATTTAGTTAATCATCTAAGATGCAACGAGTTTTTAATTTATTGTTTTGTTGCATACCTCGCCATATTCCTTACAGGAGGGTAAATTCTACTAGGCCAGTATATTGATGTTCAACCCTTAAAGTAATATCCCAGAAAGAGGATTTTCCCAGGCAAGCCGCTGTACACCGGGGAAATTTTTTTTTTTGTATAATTAATATTTATTATGCCTTGTGCGATTCAAGTAGTGGCTCCATATATTTTGCTAAACAAGAAAGATATTTATTTATAAAGTAGTTGTTGTTACTTTACAATGAAATTTTACTTTAACAGTTTTAACTTTTTTTTACATAATATGAATAACAATATCATAATTTAAAATTGCTAGCATTTAAGATAATATTATCTAATTACTTTAAAAAAATGGGTTTAATGCAACAAATAGTTAGGTGTACATCTTTAATAATACCAATCAACCAAATATCTATTGTATAATATTATTTTTATCCACCGTAAATTCTAAGCTACATCAAGTTAGTGCTGCTAATGAAAATTTTGGTTATTGTACTTTATTATCATTGACATGATTAGCATACCATAATACTGCTAATACTATTATTACCATTACTCATTGGCATTTAACAACTCCAATCTTCAAATATATTATAAAGTTTCATTTTACAATATTACTTGAGTACATATGTATTGATATACAGGGTGTCAGGAAATTCGCGGATACGGAATGTACCACACGATTCTGTGTCCCAAATTAAATAGAAAGTAATATTTGATAAAAATACGTTAGGCCCTCAGTTCCTGAGAAAAACTACATGACAGTTCTGGAAACAGTAGAAGAAAGAGGTAGGTTATTTAGGAATGGTATGCCTTACATTATGAGTTGGTGGTAAGGCATAGGGCTAGTTAAATATTCGATCTCAGTAGTGTCAAATAGGCCATGAAGTACACGTAGAGTATTGGGACATGGAAATGGCCATTGGTGCATCAAACAGCCAAGCTGGACCTGCGGCACAATAATTGTACGCTGATCGCTATCCCAACAGACGGCACCCAAGTATGTGTTTCACCGGTTGGAGTTGCATTGCCGAGAGACTGGTCAAATGGGACCAACACAGTATGTGGATGCAGGATGGCCATGCAATGTGCGTACAGCGAATATTGAGGATGCTGTACCAACTGCTGTCCAACAGGTGCCAGCACGCAATACAGCACACGTGACATTGCGTGGGCTACACACGTATCAAAGTCAGCGGTACAACCAGGCTCTCCATGATGAGGGCTACCACCAATACCATTACACCACAACGAAGCATCTGCTGCCAGGTGATCATCCTTGCTGCGTAATGTTCTGTGAGTGGCTTCTGCAACAACATGAGGTGGATCAGGATTTAGTCAGTCTCATACTGTGGACCGATGAAGCTTGTTTCACACGTCATGGTATGACTAACTCTCACAACAACCACCTGTGGACATCTGCTAACCCGAATGCCACTCGAGTTCGTTTCTATCAACAGCGATTCGGCATCAAGGTATTGGCCAGTAATGTTGGGGATACACTTGTCGGCCCCTATTTGCTACCGGAGCGGCTAAATTCGCCGTATTACCGTTTCTTCATTGGCACCATCTTATCTCGCCTGCTTGAGGAAGTCCCATTACCTGTGCGCCAGGATATGTGGTTTCAGTCTGACGGTGCCTCAGATCACTATGCAGCAATAGTGCGCCAACTGCTACACAACACCTACCCCCGCAAGTGGATTGGGCGTTGGGGGTCTGTTGAATGTCCACCGAGGTCACCAGACCTCACACCACTAGATTTCTTTCTGTGGTGTCACCTAAAATCACTGGTTTACCTACCTGATGACCTGCCGCAGTCGGCCGAGGACATCATCGCACGGTTACATGCCGCTATCACCACGGTCGACGTCCCCATGCAACGCCACGTGCATGCCACATGCATCAAACGTGCGGAAAAATGCATTGATATGCACAGAGACAACTTTGAACACCCATGGTGAAGGTTAGACAATATTACAGCTGATGTAACCGGCTGTGCTTAAAGTGGAATTAAGTATTTCTCTGTACTTTCCCGTCATTTTTCTCGTAAACTAAGGGCTTAACGCATTTTTATCAGAGAGTATTATCTATTTAGTTTAGGACAGAGAATCGTGTGGTACAGTACATATCCGAGAATTTACGGACACCCTCTATATGTGCTAAACAATAAATTATATATCACATAGGTTAGATAAAAATCTTAGTTGAAAATAAAATTATCACTATTTACACTATGATCCTAGCTAATAAGCTATACCAGTGGTTCCCAAAGTGTGCTCCACGGAGCACTTTGTGCTCTGAAATGCATTTCCAAATGCTTTGCGAATAGATTTGAAATAAAAATAAATAAAACATGACAATATATCAAAACTGTGAATTTATGCGTCCATGAACTGTGCAGAGGTAGATATTGGGTAGAAATTACTTACAGACTGCACTCGGTGAAACCAGACAGAGAGACTAGAGGGTGCCAGTTAAACCCATCTCTCTGAGAACGTTGCCGCGCTTGCAGATATGATTGTTAGCTTCGACAACTTTCCAGAATTTTCTGGGAAGTTTCTATTGCATATTAAAAACTCGTGTTCCTTCGCACTTTCAGTCAGTTGAAGTTCAGTCAGTATACAGTCGAGGGTTGAAACAAATCAAGTGGCAGTGCAATATTATTTATTTGAATGTCGGAAAAGCCAACCTGGTATCGGAGCAGTATGAGTGCTTGAATGATTTTATATCAGATTTTGCGGTAAAAGAAAATGTTGCAACTAAGAAGTTACTATCAGAACTTTGATGTTAGCTATGAGACGAATTTGAAGCTCTGTCAGATAGAGCGAAAATAATCCTTCTTCCTTTTGCAATAACTTACTTATGTGGATCAGGATTTTCTGCTTAGGGGGCTACTAAAACAAAAGATCCAGGCTCAATGTAGAGCCAGATATTCGGTGGCAGCTGTCCCAAATTCAACCAGATATAGTTACATTTTGCAAATCAAAACACAGCAGTCCCATCCCTCTCATTGGAATTTAAGTTCGCAGTCTATACTTTATCATTCTTTATTTATGCCAAGTGGCCTTTTTTTTGCAGCCATTAAAATGGTTTTAACACTATCTGTGTGGGTAACATATTGTAGATTGACAATACCAGCTTTGAATTATTTGTCAAATGTGTTGCTTTGAGCTAATTTATGTTTTTGGTTGTTGTTTTGCGTTTATGTAGTTAAATTCCTTATTTACCTGAAATTAATGGAGAAAATAACATTTATAATGAAATAAAACTTGATGTTTAACATGTCCAAATGTTTAAACATTCGTTTCCATTGTGAATACTGCTGTAATTCAGTTTAGTATCTAGATATGTAGAGTATATGTGAAAATATTGTCACCCTTATACCAAAGACACTTGTGTGCAAAATTGTTGTTTCGAGAAAACGATATTTAAAGTTACAATTTTCAATGGCTTTAAATAGGAAAAATTAAGTTTGGATCAAAATTCAAGCTATTTGAAAATTTAAAAATAATTCGTGCTTTTACTTTACGATAAAATATTGACTAACAACTTTTAAAAATGCAGTTAGATAAATATAGCAAAATATGAATGTGCATGCCTTTATCATCAAGGCAACTATAGTGCTCCTTGAAAAATTTCTCTCCTGAAAAGTGATCCGCGATTCAAAAAGTTTGGGAACCACTGAGCTATACAATAGTGGAATACCTCCTGGGTAAACGAAGAATACATTAAATAGTGTAGGGCAAAAAATAACTGCATGTGTTATTAGTTTTCTTAAAAAACGTTTTAAACCTGAAAATCAAACTTCCTAGAAATATGAAAATCTTTATTTGATATCGCGAACGTGAATAGTTAAATTGGCTAGTTAATCGTTTCTGTAGTTATATTGCCTTGGTAATCGTTTCTGTAGTTAAATTGCCTTGGTAATAGTTTCTGTAGTTAAATTGTCTAGGTATTCATTTCTGTATTTAAATTAATAACTACAAGAGTTTCTTATACAGAGTGATTAAAAAATGTATCTAGAAAATTAATGGCATTACTCTTGAGATTCGGGAGGGGGGGGTAGCATGGCATATGATGGGGGAGGGAGAGAGGCAAGTTTTGATTGATTCTTTTAAAATCAAATATGGCAATCTAATGGGACACGTATTAGTTGTGTAACTATGGCAAAATTCAGCCATATTCACATAAAAAGCGGACTGATGATAGTTAAATTTGGGGGGGGGGGAGGGGGAAACAGTTCCCTAGCTGGGATTTAAGCTTTAAAAATGTGATCACGAGACAAGAAACTTATGAACTCACTCGCAAATTTCATAGTTCATTTCTTATAGGGATTTAGCATTTATTTCGAGAAGATGAGTTTCATTTTTGTTAATTAGTTAGTAAATTCGTTGTTTGGTGTTTGATGGCGGTTTTTTCTAAACTTAAGATAGGATAAATTACTAATAGCCATTTAATTTACAATACAAAATAGACCTTATAATAAATCAGGGATATATTTTTGTGAATAAAATATATATATACTATTACTATCGCTAACAGTAATTTTACAAAATAAAATGTTAAAATATAACCCATTTATTTCCAGTATTATTCTTGTCTTATTAAAAGGACGAGTTATTTCTTCTATACTTGTCAGTACGTTTGACCCTAAACTAACTTTCGTTTCGTTGTATGGCATGATTAAACTGCTTCGTGTGTATTTCCTTTGTGTGTAGAAAATACGAAAGACTAGTATAAGAAATAAAAGAATGAAAGAAAAAGAAAATATAATTCTGACAAAAGTAGAAAATACATAAGGAGAAACCACAATCATAACAAATCATATCTTCTTTCAATTTTCATTCCTCTTGGAATCTTCGTGCGATGTGATGACGAGGGGTCCATTCAAGAAATATAAAAGGAGTTTATTTGATTTACTCTGTTTCATGTCTATTTATACACTTGCTTTTATGTTTCAAAAACCAAGTAAATGAAGGGTAGTACTAATACATCCTTAGTAGTAGAATTCGAAACCTTTACCAAAATAATAATATTGAAAAATATACCTTTCCAAATATTATAATTTGTGAACATATTTATGACACGGAGTTGTTAGGATAAAACAATCGTATACTTATAAATTTAATTTAAAAGAAGATTATAAAACGAATAATTACTACGAATTAAATTCAATAGATATGAGATATTATATTGAAAATTTAAATTCTTACATTCTAAAAATGAATAAAAAAACAAAATTCAATCCTAAAACACTATATAAAAAAATCACTTAATAATGTTTGGGGCAATTTTGAGTAAGTTTTATTAATTTGTTATTTTTTTGAGAGACAATTTTTTGTGTACTTTGGATTGATCAATTTATTTTTAAAATAAATATTATTGGAAACTTTTTATAATATTTTTATTGTCACGTAATATATTCAATAATATTTATTGAAGTTTGAATGATTTACTAGCTAAACCTCAATAAACTATAATGCATTGACATTTTTATCAATACAAATATTAATATGAAGAAAGGTAGGCCTACCCAATAATAATTTTATTTTAGAAAAAAAAATGCCATTCCCGAGGTCATAAAAGTATTTCCAAAAATAAAACTAATATTTAAATTAATATAAAACTGGTTTAAAACCCCTTAAAGTAATTTTTTGTGTGTGTATATATTCACTTGAAGTATTTATTGTGGACTTTATGGACTGACTGTATCAGCACACGACCTATAATCTAACTTAAATCTAGAACACACCCAACATCCATCCCCGCGTCGTTAATTCGTCACTGTGAAAGTGGAAGTCCACACTTAACCAATGATACATTTCTCAGCCGTGCCTGGAATCGAATCCGGGACAATTAGCTTAGTAAGAAGATACACTAATAATTTTACATAGTGTCCAACCTTAAACTCTAGTTAATATTTTATTGACTCAAAGCAAAGTATAATACAGTAATACTTCCTTTTAAATAAATATACTGGATTGTAAAATAAGCTATAATTATTTCGAGAAAGAGAATAAGGGTATATTAAATTTAATATTTTGCAATCCCAGTCTCTTCGCAAACATTTAATACATTTAAACACTCACCAAATGTATGTAACGCTCGTTTACCCTGTAAGTAACCGAGCTTACCTTACATTGTTCCACTATGGCACAGCTTATAAGATAGGGCCATAGTTTAGTCCATGCTCGTCCTAGTTTACCTTTCAAGGTAAATGGAGTGGACATGTACCTTACATGTAAAAAAAACTTTTTTATGTACTTCATTTAGAAGCTAATAATTTAACTTTATAATTCTGGAGAATAGATCTATATGAATTTTAATAGAACAATTTAGTAAATTTAAACAAAAAATTACATTATTTTGGTCTCATGATAAAGAGTTCCCCCACTCTCTTTTTTTTTAATATCCAACTATTGTTAATACTTTGTTTGCAAAATAAGTTAGTCTTTGTTTTAATAATAATTTCCAGTTTGTTTATTTTTCACTCAGGGCCAAACATAAAACACCTTTTCTATAAACTTTTCAAATGTTTTGACTAGATTTTCATCAAAACACATGCATTCAATGTATTGGATGATATGTAGATGAAAATTAAAATGAAATAGATAAAAAGTTTTAATTATAATTTGTTTCTTTATGTGTTTGTGCTTGTAATTATTAATAATCTAGTATCGTAATTTTTAAGATGTCACTTCAATATATATTTTGCAAAGGTATTTTAATGTATATATATATTTTTTTTTAGCTATTACCTTCCACACGGTTTATTAATTGCTAATTCCAAAGGACGAGGAGAAGGTTAGAATTAGTGTAAATTTGTTGTGGGAGATCCACAGGAAGAATAACAAGATTCGAACCTAATTCTCCCCGCTCAAAACCATCCAACCTGTGAAATTAGGGCAGGGTTAGGAGGTTGACATTGAAGGAAATACCTCTGAATTAAAAAAAAGAGAAAAAAGAGGTCATCTGGTGTTCTAGCCCCCCCCCAACAAAACCCTTTGGCCAAATTTGAGGGTCATTTAGGAGCTTTCATGTACGCATGCTATTTTTTGTCGTTTATTTGCTCACTATTTTCGAATAATTTAACAAGTTTACAGTAAAATACTGCAATTAAAAATAATCTTGTTTCTTATATATAGTCTCATATTTTCTATTCTCTGTTGTTTATTGTGTTTATAAAAATAAAAATGTACTAAGGACCATTTAAGATCAGATTATTTTCAATTTTTTATGAATTTTATTTTCTATTTTTCATATATTTATAACCAATAAACTTCAACCTCGCATTCCTAAGTCTTAGCTTACATTGAGCTTACAATATTTAGAAGTTAACATAATCCAAACGAAAAAATGTATAGAAAAAAAAATTTTTTTAAGTGCGTAAAATATTAAATTGAAGAAACACAAAAAATCAAGTCTTGATATTGCTAGAGCCGTTTCGTTTTAGTTTTTACTCGTAGAGTGAATATGACAATACGAACCAGGGACTCAATTTGACCACTTCTCTTGATCATCTTTGACTCAGTTTATCTACCCCTCTTTACTAGATCAAATTTTATCAGATTAGGATTTACATACCAACTTAACCTAAGATAGTACAGAACGAATAATACTACACATCTAACCTTATAACCTAGCTATTTACTCATTGGACAGTAGGACCGACCCATGTACAAATTGTATTCATTAATTTCACCACTTCTTTATACCTGTTAAGTTTATACACATATATTATGTTAATTACTCTAATGGTGTAGGGATGAAGAAGGAAGCATTTTAGAGGTAACCTACATGCATTTGCGTGAAAGGAGATTGGAAAAAACATTTGGAATAAGCCCCCATCGGTAGACCTGACCGGGATTCGAGATCTGATATCCCCGTCTTCACGAGACCAGCCTAAACCGATATTGACACCTTAGACCATTTGGTCATTGAAGTGGGTAAACAAATTGAAAATATAATAGTCAGCACTGCGATGAATTGAACCAAGAGTCCTTGAAAGTTGTTTCCATTCTTTATAACTATTTATCCAAAAGGACAGGCACTTTTTATATGGTGTGAGTGATACTTCCTAAATTCTACTTTCTTTGCGTCTATTTCGCTGGAGAATTTTCATCATTTATATTTCCTAATCAGCGGACTGAAAAAAAACACCACTTTGTAAAGGCCTGAGTAAAGAATGGTGGGAGGGGGGTTGAAGAGGGAGGGTATCGCTGTGTCGTCTGTCCTTCCATCGGCATTATGGCTGCCTTGAGACTCAAGTGACTTAATTAATAAGACGTGAGAGGAAAGTAGTCCCTAAAAACCACTCATTAAAAGGCACTTACGGAGGTACTGAAAAATGTAAAGAGCTCGGGTGAAATTTTAACCTTTCTAGGAGAGGTTTCCATCCTTTTAAGTTCTGATTTTTCTTGTTGCTCTTCTTTCATTCAGTTTGAATAAAAAATTATGTATAAATGTGTATAATTATTCGGGAGTTAAGGTAAATATATACGATGGGAAAACCCAACCTAAAATTCATCACATTCATTTCAAAAGTTTTCTGTGGTAACATTTTAATAAAATATGAAGGATAGTGTAAGGAAAGTATAAATACTTAATTAATATGAATGAAATATATTACACGAAAATAATTCAATTTTTTTATGCTCCATTCATAATAGGGGCCTATCCTCATTTAATTCCACTACTGGTTTAGGGATGAAGAAGGTAGAATTTAGGAGAAACATAGTCACAGTTGTATAGAGGGAGTAGAGGAAACCACTTAGGAAAATACCACTCCAACCACCTTTGTCGGGATTCTAAACTTGTCCTCCAGTAGCTTGAATATCAGACTAGACGAAAATAACGTTCAGTCCACGTGGACAACCATAGAACACTTTCAAAAAATTAAATATCTTGTAAAACAAAATTTTATGTGAATAATAAACATAAAATTATTTGCCTGTTAAAACTAGACTGATTATTTGACTACAAGATGGGCTGAATTCTTAAGAATACAATGTAGATCTCAAACATCCAGGAAAACATATAGGAAAAAAAACTATTTTGAAACATACGTGGGTTCAAAATTTTCTTATAAAACGAAACACTAATTTAAAGCGCAGAAATAAGTTTCGGCAACAAACTCAAACAGAATGATTTATTTCGTTAAGTCAGGTCAGATTATGTCGGGTGAAGTAATATTTAGTTATTTATGGTCAGGTGTCCTCAAGTTTGAAAATAACCCAGTAAATAATAATATGTTTTTCTTTTAATATTTGACCACCCGTGGTCAGTGGTATTATGCAATTCACACAAATGTATACAAAATAAATAATTCAATCATATAAGTAATTTAAACTGCTTCATTTGGTCAAATAACAATCATAAACAAACACAAAGGAAAATATAAGTTTAAAATAATATGGTTAGTATTTATTTCTCGCTATCCAACCATCCTACAAGAATCATTTTACAATAAAACATTCTATCTTTGAAATAATGTCTGGGTGCTCCTTTGATAATCCCGCTCTAAGAAAACTCCAACATGTTATTTGGTTTTATACATTTACTTTTTTTCCCTTATTTGTATCTTGAACTTGTCATTTTATAAGGGTCTGCATGTTGTCTACATCCCCGAGGATATGTACTGTATATATTATATTTGATAGAATAATCTCCTAGATAAATGAGACTTTATTCACCTGAGGGTTCATGTTGATATTTAAAAAAATGCATACAAAAAAAACAATATGTATGAGATGTAAAATAAAGATAAATTTAATTAAATCTTACAAATAGAGGTATAAAATTGGCTAGTACATATCTAAGATGTTTTAAGACTTGTAATTTATGTTTACCGTAATGTTCTTTGTTCCAATATGGCGTATCTTATAAGAAAGGGCCATAATGTTTTAATTTAAGGTAACACTGCAAACTTTCAAGGTAAATGAAGTTTAAATATGTTAGTAGAAAATACACACAAACATATACACATTTATAAATATACACATATATACATATATATTAATACCATGTTCACATAATTATAAGCTATCGCTTCATAACATGCGTGAAATTCCCAATATATCTAATAATAATAATTTATTTTTTAAAAATAAAATAAAGAGAATTGACTATTTTAAGTGTTTGGTGGTCTTTCCTGGAATTAAAAGATTACAAAAATGGAATAAGATTAATCTTTTCTTTAATTAAATGTGAAAAGTAAATTCAATAGTTTAAATGTATTATATATCGCTTTATTAATTATGATGAATTCTATTAGACCACACCATTTGGGTAGTTCATGTCACAGAGGTCAACATAAAACACCCACATTTTTCATTTTTTTTACATCCATTACTGTCTCCAGCTTGTGGTATGGGTAAGTTTTTTTATTCAAGTCATATTTTCCATTACCGGGCTGCTAGGCCTGTCGTAGCTTCATTGGTCTTATACTATAACTTAAGACTAGGACAGACACAACATCCAGTCCCCAACCGTTAATTCATCACTGTGAAAGGATAAACCCTCATTTCACCAATGATACATTTTTCGGCCATGCCGGGAATCAAACCTGGGACCCTTAGCTGAGTATAAAGACACGCTACCGTGATACGTTGACACCTTATAATAATTTAGGTCTATTGGTATAACCGTGTTGGTATATTTTTCAGATACAAGCCAGATAATCAATTCTTCATTTTCTGACCATTGATATGATGAACACTCATTTGATCCTCATAAATTTGTAAAGGGATTTTAATAAATTCACCACTTATTATTTTTACAATTTTGCTTTAAATATTTGAAAGTTGATTCCATTTAGAAATAATACCAGCCTTAAACCTGTAGGGAATTACAATGTTTCTAAGATATCGATGGCTGTAGATTCTCCTAATGAATTCATATTTAATCATTTTACAGGCGATAGAAAAAGTCGGCATCCAACATATCATACAAATAAATGGTACGGAACTCCGCAAGAAATTTCTCGTTATAATATATAAAAATGGTTGTATTTAATAAAATTCGTAATTCAAAATAATATACACTAGCAAACCCGAGAACCAATTGCGCTATACATACGTATACAATTTTTTGACTGATGTTTTTAAATTTTATATTTTTATTTTTAAAGAATTAACGTCTTCATTTGTATATTTTGACCAATAAAAAATATCGATATTGGGTCCCCAAGGGTCATCCTTCATATTAAAATGTTGACTTCCGGTTAAAACTTTTGTCGCTTTATTGGAGGATCTTATGGTTATCGCATTGCTATTAAATTTCTCTTTTATAAATTTTGATCAATAAAATAGGTAAATATTGACTATTGAGTATAAAATGAGAGAGATAGAATATTGTTGTCTCCAAAGCGGATCCAGGAGGGGGATGCGGGGGCGCGCGCCCCTTCAAGAAATTAAATTAATTAAATCAATTTCAAAGTTATTGCTAG
Organism: Timema bartmani; assembly: GCA_902151455.1. Lineage (NCBI taxonomy): Eukaryota > Metazoa > Arthropoda > Insecta > Phasmatodea > Timematidae > Timema > Timema bartmani. Next base: position 117,728 of record CABFWB010001874.1, on the reverse strand, counting down.
TTTTATTGTCGCGTAATATATCACTAACCAGATTTAATTTTTTCAAATTATTATTGATAGTATTATTAAATGATTAATATATGGTAATTATAATAAATACTTAAGACAGTCACATTAAATATTAAACTTGTGAAAATAGAAATGAACGAAAATACGCAAATTTAAGTTAAGCGCCTCTCACATTGTTTCACAAATCTTGTTTAAGTTTAAATTTATTCAATCATTTTTACTATTATTATTTCAATGATTAATAATAAATAAAGAGATTTAAATAATTCATTTTTAAATAGCGTGCTTTAAACAAAATCTTTGAATAATACCACACACAAAACGGGCTAGTAAGGCTTAGTGGAAACATTTCGAGTTAGAATGAGTGGAGTTAAAGTTCAATTGTTCGAAATATGAATAATTCCATCTATTTTGTCTAATTAATTGAATACCAAAAAAACTATTTATATTGTATTTGTTATAGTGTTTCCCTCTTAGTAATCACTATTTGTTGATGTTCTTGTTATTTGCTTCTAACAAATTTCAATACATATCGTAAATTTCGAGCTATACCCTTCATTCCTCAAGTTTAGCGGTACACTGAAAAATTACTTAAGGATTTACTCTCAAATTTTGAAGTAATTTTATGTCAACATTTCTTGAGGCCCCCCTATCCCCAAACCGATCCCAATAGGAGCGCCCCCCCTTCCCCCCTCAAGAAAATCTTGAATCCGCCTCTGTGTTGTACAAACATTTCCCCTAAGCGGTTTAGAGAAAAATAACATCATCTTCTGGAGATAATTACTTATTTGATTACTCTATGGCATTAAAGAATTATTACGTTTGAGCTTGAGTAGTAATTCTTCGCAATTAAAGCTCACAATATTGTAATAATATATTTGATAATATTTCAGAAATTATTGGTTTTATAAAAATGTCTTTCAAATAAAAGTTTTTAATTTCTAAAAGTACTAAAATTTTACAATAATAAGTTATTTATTATCTCAAATATTAAAGGAGATATGGAAATTTCCTTTCCTATAAAGTACTCTAAAATTATTTTCATGGAAAAATTAAAATATACATTTTGTTTATAATCTTGATCAACGCATGGATATGAATTTTATTTAAAATCGTTATAGAAGATTTTGAGAAAATATAATTTTTCTCTTCTCACTGTTCTTAATTTTAGGGTTCAACAGACATACAGACAGACGTCATTGCAAAAACCACTTTTTAAGGTTTGGTGGGGCCATGAGACGTCAACATCCATCAACATTTCGGGTTAGTTTTTTTTATGGTCGCAATACTTTACCTTTAGTTTTCGAAAAGTTAAAAAATATATATATTTGCATATAGCTTGAAAGATATTGGTTTTATAAAATTATGTATTGAATAAAATATTTGTATTACAAATAGATCCACATATTTGCAATGATAAGTAATTTCATATCTCAAATAGTTTCGAAGATATGATTAGAAAATGAGAATTTACGCATCAGACTAGAGCCCTTAAAGTGATTTTGCCGAAATATTGAGAGTAGCAATTTTGTTTGGAATATTTATATATGCATACATACATTAGTACTGGCTTATCTTTCCACAAACTGAGATGCAGATTGATGTAGCCCAGACACGTCATTATTAATTATTATTATTATTATTATTATTATTATTATTATTATTATTATTATCATCATCAGATATTATATTTGTAAATCATAAAAAATGACATCTGGTCCCGAGCTCAATTATTTAGTTGTCCAGATGTCATTTCTCAAAGTTTATAAATATTACTACTATGGTTAAATAACATTTTATTATTGTGTTTAACTTTATTCCCTCAAGAGTGCCACTAAAATGACTACTATAACAAGTGTGCCGCTAATTCAAAAAGGTTGAAAGCCATTGCCCTAGGTTAACTATTAATTTACTGAAACATTCAACACTAGGGTTCGTATGATCCGATCTAAGCCATAGGGTCAAGATAAATCAATTATAGAAAGGCACCCTCATTTCTCTGTTTAAGGGACGAGAAAAAAAAACTTATTTGAAAAAAAATTCCCTGTATACCCGACTCAAACGCTAACCTTCCCATAAAAGGAGAGCAAATGCAGTGCGAGTCTTAACTAACACCTTATATGGATCGGCCGCTGTCAATGGTGTTATATTTCTTGAGGTTATTAAATGTTGATGGAAATGTAGTGCAGTCAGATTATCAAACAATTACAAATTAAACTTATAGGTGATACGCATACTAAATACCAGGTTCATCTAGCCTGATTTTCCGGTGATGGTGAAGTCGGGACTTGAATCACAGCAGGATACCTTCAGGATTACATTTTTTACTAAAAGCTTAGTTAAAAAGCATATAGCCTGGATGGGTGGAAAAACTTTATGAGAAAAATCAAACAAATCCATTATGAAATATGAGGAATAGATCACACGTATAGAAGATAAACACACTATAAACTATAATATTTTTTATCTCTTTTGTGTTCTATTACTCCTCCGACATTTGTCCTTCTTAAATAATCTAAATTTCACTCTTAAATAACTTTTACTTTTTATTATAATTCTCTAAATAATAGTATTAAAGACAAGTCTATTTACGCCTTTAATTATGAGAATGTTGAAAAGAAGGAGCTGTATTGCATTAGTCTGAAAGACGGATGTAAGCCCGATATGTAAGAAACCGACCTCACTCTTGCATTTATTTATTGGAGTCCAGCATTTAAGGTTAGCACAGTACAATTTTCACAGGACGGGCTCTATACGAAAGATAAAAAGGCTACTAGATCTAATTTAATGATGTAATGTATTCATACATCCATTCATGTTATTTGAAGCTGTTATTTTTGCTAGATATTATCGATTCCTTTTAAATAATACCAATACAATTGTATTTTTTTAAGTGCTCTTCCTATGAAAATTGGACTATAACAATCAAGCTCCCCCATTAAGTTCGGTATCGGTGGTCACGTGGTCTAAGACGTCACTCACAAAATAAACTGGAATGGCCGGTGATGGAAAAGGTGTAGCTCAAATCCGGATCTGAGTTTACAAAGTTTCTACCCCACATTTTTCCACCCTCTCCACATAAATTCAGGTAAATTTTTCCTAAATTCTACCTTCCTAACCCTTACCTCATATTTGTAATAATGCGGATAGCCCGGATGGGTAGTAAGACGCAGTGCACACAACCCCCATTCCAACATTGCCAACATCTCCTTTTCTCTATTTTGGTGGTTTCTCTTTATTTTCTCCGACCTTGCCATCTACTCGCGGTGTCTATTTATCACCGTAGAGTTCCCGTACGCTCGTTCTACGCCATCTGCAGATGTACTCTCCTAACATCTAACACACTCTATTTATTTTTTACTCCCTGTGCAGACTTTATTTACTGCACTGTTTTCAGCCGGCAGCCATGACATAAGTAATCTTCATTTTATTTCATTTGTACACGCTATAATCGGTGTGATTTTTATTAATTTGTTTCTAGTAGAAAGCTTTTTGCAAGGATTATTCATGGCTTAGTCTTTATTTATTTAAGGTAAATCAATTTCACGAGAATTTCTATGAGTGAGAGTGAAAAGGCTTACCAACTTTGCCGGGAGAGGTAATTTCACATACCTTCCAGGGTTCTCTTACATGCCACAATCTGCATAGGACCAACGGCTTTACTTCCCTTCCGATGGGAATTTTTATAGCTCAAGAAAAATCCATTGACACTGACTGGGTTTGAACCCACAAACTTAGGGTCATAGGGCGAGCACTTTACCCCAAGATCACTGAGGTAAACAATGAGCTAACTCCAGTCGCAAGAATGATAGTAGTTTAGTGCAAGTTAACATGTATTAGTGTGGATACAGGTTGGTAATTATAGTGAACGATCCTCAAAGCACCCGGGTGGGATTTGAACCCCAATTTTTCTATGAATGGTGATCAAGTACAATGAAAGACCAACACCAAACTTATTGGATTAAATAATACAATCAAAGATAAAGTATAGTGTATCAGAATTCATCGGGAGAATCAATGTAAAGCTCAATACTTTAAGGAATCTATCTGTGGTTGAACCCAGGCCTCTCGGATCTTGGTTTAAGCATTAATTGTATTAGTTACTGTAAACATGAGGATGAGGACTGCTTGAAGAAACGCATCCTCATGATGCAGTATTTATTTTGGGAATGGAAGCTCCGAGGCATTAAAACCACTAAAGTACTCCTCAATCTAAACATTTTATATTTTTACCATGTTATAAAATTACTTTATCTGTTTTTAGAAAGGCCGAGTCTATGATTTTCACCCTCATCTTGTTATTAGAAGTGATAGATTTCGCTTGAAACGTGGGTTAAAAGAAATTAATATTACATTTTCACACATTTATTTATAATTATCAAACTTCAAATTAAAGTTTTTTTAACGTTATAGGGACATGTTAGTACCGTTCTCCTCAGTTTTGGAGAGAGTCAAATTTTAAAATAACAAATTATATCTCAAATAACGCAGAATTTCTGAACGTCTGCAACGCATTTAAACCCCCTCATTAAGAAGGAATATTTAGTTTGAAAACTGGCAGAAGCAATTTTTAATGAGTTTTTTGATCTGGTCATTTTATTAAAATCACCTGATCTTTCGTATATATTTATATACCATTTATAAATGCATTTATCTTACAATACATAAATAAGGCCAATTTAACTTAAATTTCTAATCAATCAAAACAATCACTATTTATTATATACAACTATTGCTATTTCATTACGAAGCAAATGCTCTGCTCTATGGTGTACAGTTTACATTATTTCTTTGGATAGTTTCCTTAGAACAGTATTTTTCAGGATTTTTCCAGTAGTGGACCACTTGATAAACGTTAGATGAACATATGTACTATCCACAATTATATTCTACCCCTCTGCTCCCTTGCTGAAGTTGTAAATTCTATCAATGTAAGTTAGCTTTGCTTATTTTGAGTTACTTCTTTCTATCTTTGCTAAAAGATATGGCCATATTGTAGTCCGTCAAGGTAAGACTGCTACCTTTCAGAATAAACTGAGCGTGCATGTTTATTAAGCAATTAACGAGAGCCTGTTTCATTAAATTTGTTGTACATTTCACTTGGTCTACTACATGGCACAAAATAAAACCAATAAACATACAACATATAATATTCAGGTGTACCGTAACATGTGGAACTTCTTTGACCTTGTTTTTCCGAGTTATAGTCATGTTTGTACTCCAATAATGTGGAACTGCTTAACTTAATATGAAATGTTCAAAATGGCAAACCCCGGCCTGAATGCAAGCCTGTAGTCATCGTGTCGTCGAATGCCGCACTCTTTCCAGGTGTCTGTAAAATTCGTTGACAGTTTTCTTGTATATGTTAATTAAATATCTCAATACTGACAATGGGTGCTGACCAAATATATGGTTTCAAGTGGCCCCACAAATACAAATATAATATATTTCAATCTGGGAAACGCGCAGGCTAGCCAGAATGATCTAAATCCATTTGTTAGGAAATAATTCGTTCAAGAAATATATGTATACAAACAGTTAGCACGAACGGATAGTAAGGCGCTGTACAAAACTAGCTGAACTTTTGTGTCAGGGTTTTATGCTCGAGATACTGTTTGGGCACATATTAAAAATTTGAAATAAATATTCTCAACTTAATTAGAAGATTTTTTAATAAGCGTTGGCTGGATGCCACCAAGGACACGGCCATGAAAATGGTTAAGCTTAAAGCAGCTGCGAGGAACATAATTAAATGGAGGGAAATGATCCTTAGAGTGACCGAGTGTCGTAATCAACTGAACCGATCAAGAAATAAAGTAAATGTAATTAAAAAGAGTCCAAGGAACATGTAGCGAATGTTCACACTTAAATAAGCACAACTAGTACAGCAACTTAATACAACCCGCATCGAAGGGCAGTGGAGTAGATCCCAATCTTTCCGAGTCTGATTAAATGGTGGTGTGGTTTTTTTTTATTCCAGGCAGAGGGAACTGAGTTTTTTCCTAAAGCGTTTTCCCTTCTTATTCCACCTTCCTCACCTCTAACAAATAGTGTTAATATGCGGATATCCCGGATAGGTAGTTCCTAAAACAGTTCACTCTTTCAAACCCCCACACAACTACTCATTCCTCCCTTCAAAATAATTATTTTCCTGCCCTAATCTCCTGAAAGCGTATCTCCACAGGGTTAGTCTACCTGACATCAAAGCCAGAGGCCGGGGTTCAATACATACCAGCTATAGTAAGGTCATTTTATTCCTACTCATAAGTGGTGATTAAAAACACTCAATGCACAGAAGCGTACGAGCCGATCTGAGGGAGAATGGCGGCTGTATGACAGAGAGGTGAGTGATAGAGCAGTATATTGTGACGGTAATTAGTCTGACCATCATCTTCACCAGAGTGATTTGCATAGTTAATATCCTACGCCAATAAATCCTAGGTCACCAACAAGAACTGGCGCAGAGTCGCCGGTATAGATCGCAATCTAAATTAACATGCGGATTAATTGTCTCACGGTTACCGCGTTGCGCTGTTTTGCGAGAGCGCTTGCAGCTAATGGTAGCAAAACACGCTACAACATTTATACCAATGAAAATGTTGGACGGTTTTATCTGTAAAAAATATGTACCCAAGTACTTATTTGCTATCGCTTCATCTGTTTATATTCACGAACATGATATGGTGTTTTCTTTTAGAGCATTTTTATTGGCGTTAAGATTTAAATGATAAAGTATTGCTTATGATTGAGTTTGATTACTCATATTATAACAAAGACAATTGTCTTCTGTTTTATATAATTTTTTAAAAGTGATTTTTTTTATTATTACGTCTACCACTAAGGTTGAACCCGCTTTGTTGGTTGAATGGTCTAAAGCAGAGGTTCCCAAACTTTTTTGTTTTTTGGTTCCAAAAACTCATGTCCATTGCCCCCTATCCTTTACTCTAAAAAATCAATATTCATAATCGTGGTTTTCAATGACCCACTATGAATAAAATAGCAATAAGTTTCAAGGATGGAATAATTATTAATTGAGTATTTATTAAAAAATTTTAATATTTTGTTAAAGTTGATTTAATTAAACATGATTGATGAACTTGATTCAGTGATAATCTTTTCAAAATTATTAAATAAAGTATATTATTAGATACCACATTTAGTAACTAGGTAGAGTACATCAATATTCTGTAAATTACACAGGCCTGCGAAATTGAAGTTTTTGAAAAATACAAGAGAAGTTTTCACTGAGTTTTATGCTATTTGGTGTGCTGATTTCGAAAATGACCTCCATTTTTTCCATCACGTCAGGATTTTTTGTAAAATCGATATCGATATTTTTGCCAAAATCCTTTTTGAAAAGGAATTTTCTCAAACAATTTTCCATGAACTATCTGGCAACAGTGTATTTTAATCCATTTAAATCTATGTAAAATAATCGATTCTTGGTGAGGCAAATTGATTTTTCAGCATTCGATTAATTTGTATAGGTTTAAATGGGTGAAAACCACTGTTGCCAGATCGCATGAGCCACCTCTAGTCAAGAGAAAAACAAAAAATTCCCTTGTGTCTAAACTTTTTACATCAAGTTATGGTGTAGTTTCTAGAAGAAAATCACCAACATACTATTTTAATCTGTTTTTATTAAGGTAACTTACATAAAATAGACGATTGACCAAGAGGAGCAAATATTATGTATGTGTACATGAAAGTTTGAAACAAATTTTAAACTGAGCAAAAAACAAAACAAAACAAAAACAAGTTTCTATTTAAGTACGTACTCTTTTTCCTTTCTAAAACTTCTTTTTGACGTTCTTTTATGTTCAATCTCAGGCCTATTTCGTGTTAAAATCCAACAGTAGTCGGCGAGCATGTTTTTTTCCCATATTCCTTGATATTTGCGCTCCATATCTTTGATGTCTTGGTGGAACCTTTCACCCTGTTCTTCACTGACTTATCCTAAATTTTCGGGGAGAAAGTCCACATGTAGGTGAAGGAAATGCATTTTGACACTCATGGAGCAACCCAACGCTTGAAATTTTTCCAGCATATCCATAACAATTGCTTTATAGTCAGGATCCTTGTAATTACCTAGAAATTTACTGACGACATCTTTGAAGGCAAACCAAGCTTATTTTTCCTTTGTTGTCATGCTAGTCTCAAATTCTTTATCCTTCATAAGCTTGCGGATATCTGGACCAACAAAGATTCCCTCTTTCAACTTGGCTTCGGATAAACCTGGAAACTTTTTGCACAGGTATTTGAAACAATCGCCATTTTTTAGAATAGCCTTGAGAAACTGCTTCATTACACCTAATTTTATATGCAGAGGGGGTAACAATACTTTTTTTGGATCAACTAAACTGTTCCGAATCACATTCTTGGTGCCTGGTTCAAGATTTTGTCTTTTCGGCAATTCTTTTTTTACCCAATGTTGAGTCTTATCACAGCTGCCCCACTCACAAATGAAAAATGGGAACTTTGTATATCCACCTTGTTGACCAAGAAGCATGGAGATAACTTTCATATCACCGCAAATGGTCCAACCATGGTCGGCATATTTTATTTTGTTGAGGACAAGAGCCAGGTTTTCATAGCGTTCTTTTAAATGCACCTAATGTCCAACTTGTACAGATGCATACTGGCTTCCGTGATGAAGAAGGACAGCTATAAGGCTCCTTTTCGATGAATCTATAAACAGCCTCCATTCATCTTAACATTCATTACTATTCATATCGTATGTGATATTAAATTTGCGAATCAATCCGGGAACATCAGAAAAATAGACCAGGTTCTGCTCTTCTTCAAAGTTCTTAAAAAATTCCTTTTCTCGATTCCTGTACTAACAAAAAGAGGTTCCTTTGTCTAATAAGTTTTTCTTTCAATCTGGAGCCCAAAAATTCAGCTGCCTCTTTCGAAAGGCCCAGATCTCTAGTCAGCTCATTAAGTTCAACCTGAGAGAAGGGCTGAGGTGAATCGCCTTCAGAGGGCCTATATTCGGTATCGGAGTCTTGAACTTCGGGATATTCAGAGTCTGAAGACTCTGAATAGATGACTGGCAATTCAGTTGGAGGCAAAGGCACAGGAACATCAGGTCCATGAGGAACGGGACGTATGACCGATGGAATGTTATCAGGATAAGAGATTAGCTTTTGATTTTTGCAGTTATACTCACGGACATGGCAGGAACAAAAGTAACAATCATCAAAGTTGTTTTTCGGCTCCCTTTATGTCATAGGAATTCCAAATCGTAAAGCAGTCTTCTTTCCTTTGAGCCATAAGAGTGGATCATTGAGACACTGCACACAAGCTTTATGAAAAGCCCATGATTTGTCCTGGTCTCCGAGTTTCATGCCAAAATACGCAAGATAAAGTGGTCTTAAATAGTCTGTAATGCTCCTCATGCGATTTTTAATAACACTATATTCATCGCATTTGTAACAAAAGTCATCTGGCAAATTTTCACAACGTCTTGAACTCGAAGCCATGTTTCACGAAACGCACAAAGAAAAGCAACCGTTAAAATTGTTTCTGTGATGAAATTTCCACTTGTCACTGTATCAGCGCACGCATGACAATACACATGAAATAAAAATTGAGACCAACTTAAAAATGTCCTCGTCTTTTATCTTACTACGAACACGCTAAGTACACAATCGGTATTCTGTATGTTTCAGCACGGTAGAATGTTGGTTAGGCAGGAAGGGAAGAAATTCAACGCAGACATTTTTATTTATGATGAATGTTTATAAAAATCCAAATAAAAGTGAATTTTTCAAGAAAACGTGACGTGATAGAAATTTTTCATTATTAATTTTTTGAATCAGCACCAAAAAATACATAAATTTCAGCCATCAATTCCCTTATATATTTTTCACCGCAGGCCTGTGTTATTTATGGTATGGATGAGCTTGATGAAATGATACTAGTTTCCCAATGCCTGGCTTAATGTCACTTAACATGAGTCTTAAATTACCACTATTAGTAATATGGAGTCGATTTATTTGCTTGGAGAGAAGTAGGCTGACCACACTAAAACCAAGTTCCACCAATTACGATGTTGGAAATGCAATCAGTAGCCTCTTAACCACTCTCCATAATGCAAGATAGTGATCAGGAATTTCCTTCTGTAACCAAAACTCCTAGTATGATTTCTTAAATTAGCTTCGGCTCAATGTCATTTCGTAGCTCAATTAGTTCTTCCTCCAATGCCCCCACGTCTTCCATATCTGAGAATGGACTTAATACCCACTCTGGAATTTCCATCATAAAAAGATCTTTGAATCGATCAGACATATCTTCATGCAGCATATTCAAATGGTCACGAAAAACTTGCAGATCGTCATCTTGTATCCCCACTTTCTTTTCAAGCTCAGACAAGCTCGGAAATTGGAAAAGCACGCGTCGGACTATATTGCGCTTCAGTATAGTTAATTTTGCAATGAATGTAGATACGACAGATTTGGCTTTAATAAGATTGGTGTCATTGCCTTGCAACTGCAAACTCATTTCATTCAACTTTGCAAATAGCTCAGACAGATAAGCAATGTCATGTTTGATTTCTTTGAGTTCATTATTGAGCAAAGCATTTGTGTCTTCAAAATATCCACAACAGTTTCAAAAAGGTTGTAAAATCGTCTCAAACAATTTCCATTAAATAAACAACGAAATTCAGAGTGAAGCAACAAACGTTCAAAGTCTTCATCATTTTCAGACAGAGCTCTTGAAATATTCGATCATTGAGAGCATGTGCTTTAATTTTATTCAATGCAGTAATAACAGTGTATAATGAATTGTGCAGGTGTCCCACTGAGATTTTTTGCAACCAGATGATTGCGATGAATTACACAGTGAATGGTAAATATATTTGGCACTGATTCTTTCAAGTAAGCGACACACTCACGTTAGCGACCAGTCATTGATGGCGCTACATCAGTTGCACAAGCAAGTATGTTGGTAAGTATAATTACCTCTTCTTTAAAAACTCCTCAACACGAGATATTGACTCTTCTTTAGTATCGGTTTTTAGCTACCACTCAAATATCAACTCTTGAGCCAAACTCTCGTATTTTATAAAACGCACATAAGCGAGATGTAAAGATTCATTGCCTCGAAAAGTTTAATGGTCCAGCTGTAATGCAACTTCTGTTGTCCTTAGTGTGTTGCACAGTAGATCTTCCACATTCTCAACCATTTCATCTATGCGTCTTTGCACTGAATTGACGCTGATAGGAATCATCTTAATTATATCATGTTGTGACTTGTGCAAAACAGTATTCAGAACCACAATAACCACTGGAAGTATGAGTTCATTACCAATTGTATGGGGCTTTCCATACTTAGCTATCAACAATGAAATGTATGATGCAAACCATCAGCTTGTTGTTGTGAACTATTGCGAATCATGTTTAACAATGTTGGCCACTTTTGAAACTTTTCATGAAGTGATTGAAAAAAAGTTAAGTTCTTATCTGCCTTGTCAGGATGGGCCTTCCTTAAATGTTTAATGAGTCTAGAAGTCTTCATGGCCTCATCAGAAAATATATTTTCACATAGCAAGCAAGTTGGCAGCTTCTGGTTTGTTGATGCAGGTATAAATAAATACTTAAAATATTCCAAACTATATTCTTTACATTTATTTTTTGATTTTTCTACTTCTGCCATTTCTATTCTAAAAAAAATATTTTAGGCCTATATTTAAAAAAATATTTCTGTTGCTTTCTTCAGAAATTACAGCCATGATGTTAAATTTTGTTTTAGTAATATATGCCTGAATAATTACTAAAGTAAAAAAAAAAAGATTAATTCAGAGTTTGATTTATTTTCATTTTTTATATTCATTTTTAAAATGATATTGCTTCACGGTTATTTGTGTACAAATTTCTTAAGTTAATATTAAATAAATATTTGATCTCTAGATTGAGCAGGCTGCAACAAAAATAACACGTTTGTAGCTTCTAATCTCGATTCATAATCAACATGTTGCATAAGTGAAAGCGCAGGAAACTAAGTATCACACTCAATACTACCCAGTGAAATCTTGAGGAGACAACAAAGAAACAAGAACACAGCACAACACTTTCTCAAAATGTGATATACTGGTCTGAATAGCTTTGGTGACGTGGCCTCAAGAAGGGTGGGAGAACGTGTGACGTAGTCTTGGGGAGAGGTTGGGAACATATGACGTGGCCTAGAGAATGGAGGGTATAGGTGCAACATGACCTTGGAAAGGGAGGAAGAAACTTGAAGCAAGGAAGGAAGGTAATATAAGTAAACAACACACTCGGAAAATGCGAGCTTTAGTGTCCGTCTACCACCTTTTTGCCTCGTAGCGCCCCCTTACCACCACCTTTCAACTTATTAGCCCCCTGGACAACCCCACCACCCCCAAGGGGGTGGTTCCGACAATTTTGGGAACCACTGGTCTAAGGCGTCACTCTTGCAATAGACTGAACTCCTGATGACGGGGAGATCATTTTTAGAATTCCGGTCATATGTACTAATGTTGGCTTTTGTTAAATCATAATAAACTCTTCCTACATTCAAATACGGGTACATATATTTTAAATTCACAATCATTATTTTTAATACATTAGCACAGCCGTGGAAAACTACGGCCATCGGGATGCATGCGGCCCGCAACGTTAATTATTTGTGCGGCCCTTAAATATATCTAAAACTTTTGTGATTTTATTAACAAAAAATGACAAATTAAATACATAGTTAGTGCGTGTTTTTGAATATGTGAACAAATGAGAAAACTCGTTTGTGATATTACATGTGTAAAAGCATAAGCTTGTGTGTAGGGTAATTATGGTAGTTATATGACTAATACATGTATTTTTGTTTGAAAATAAAGTTAGTTATTTAGTAAAGTTAGAATGTTATCACATGCGGCCTGCTTAACACCTTACAGATGTGCCCGTGGCTCTTGTGGAGAAATGTTTTCGCAACTCTGCTACCATATTTAGGACTTATGTATTTATCCCAAAAGGTTAGGAGTACTAAGTGCTAAAAAACACCAAGGCAGTGGCTTCAACTAGTTGGCTATAATTTAGGGGAATTGCACTAGCGTTGGCGTGGGGATGGAACTGTAAAATCACAATTATAAATTATATATGAAGTACCACCCTTAGTGTCCTCAATATATATTTGAGCCCGGATCTCTCAATTAAAAGCAAACCAGTCTATTGCGAAACACCTTAATAATAGAGCTACTACTGAGTTGCAAACAATAGTAGAAAAACACCCCCAAACTATAAGGGTGCTATAGGTTAAATTACTACTATTCAAAGTTACTTATTTAGTTATCACGGCGTCTTACTACCTATTTGGGCTATACGCTTAGTTACTAATTACGCTTATGGATTAGGAATTTGAAAGGTTGAATTTAGAGGAAGTGAGCTCTCATTTGCGTGGAGGGAAAGTGAAAAACCATTTAGGAAAAACACCCCCAGTTCACCAGACCAAGATTTGAACCTCAACTTTCCCGTCCTCGGCATTATAGCTCAACACGAAACAAGCGCGTTAGTCAACTATCCCATCCAGGTGGGCCAAAGTTATTTATGTTTGTTTGCAAGGTTAACTTTATTATTGTAAACATCTCTTATTTGGTCATACATACAGGAAACACATAGTATTATCCAAAGCACCAGCCCCGGAGGGCTCTTGGATTCTAGCATTACATTGAATCATAAAAACATAATATAACGATTGGAACATGACACCCTGACGGACTGAGGGTGTATCATATTTGGGGAATGGGCGGGAAAACAAAGTTATTTAATCTCGAATGTCACCACCCCCTACATTCTTTAATGTGGGCCTAAGGTTGTCAGGATGGGTTGCGGCCGAGGATGGGGGAAGTGTTTGGATTCTGATTGTGTGGGTTCTTAATTGACGTCCGGCTTGGGTTCTTATAGTTTTTATTATACTATTTGATCAATTACAAAACGGGATGTTGATAATAAATATTAGAGGATATGGCAAAACTTAATAGATTTACTTGGAAGCTCGTGACAGAACGAAGTATGCAAGGAATGCTTAACCAATGAACTGACTGACCTCTAGGTGATCCTACATGATTCATGAACCCCGGCACCCTGGGCTCGACGATAGCCTTCCAATACAGGTATTGATGCTCCAGCATCCTAACCCGCGTAGCCCCACAAGTGGACAGAGTGACCCCCTAGACTTGTTGTGGATTAGTCAGCCTTGTTAGCTGAGATACACTACTTTTTATTGTGCCTTATGGCCTGATTAACCGTGAGGAATGCTGCCACTCTGTTTATATTGTCACTGCATATCTTCTATTTGTTTACTAGCTAATCTCAACTCCTTGCGATACTTTTATTGTCATTCACAATCCAGAACACAGCAATATTAAACAAACACGCCTCAAATTAGCCCGTATAGATTACACTAAATTACTTTTGGTAACTTATTTAATACATTTTATTTTGAGCGTAAAAATTATTTTTAGACATTTGCTTGACAAAAAAATGTATTGCATGAACGGTGAGTGAAGTGTTTTCTTTATTGTTCTTTGTATATCTGCGTGAAAAATAATTGAGCATACTAGGAAGATAATACATAGTATAAATACAAGAGTATAAATACAAGATTTGAAGTATCACTGGAAATATTAACTTATGTGATACGACTACTTGTATTAAAACAAATTAATTTATCGAGCTCACACAATTTTAAAATAAATAAACCACACTTGAATAGCCTTATAAATATTTCTAACACATAAATTGATGTTTCTAAAAGGGTTTTAGAATATTTTAGACTAAATTTTTAATTATTTGGGCTATTATCGAAGTCATAAAATATACAAACACGCACATTGATTCCTTTATTTTGGGTAAACGTATATTTATACTCACATTTTTTAATTAAGATGATTAAAACATTTTCAATATAAAATTAAACATTATAGGTGTGTAAATATATAGTAAACAAGTTTATAAGTGTTAGGAAACAAAATTTTCCTAAGTTTTAATCAGACAAAATATGTTTGTGCCTTCATTAATTTTAAATACAAAAATATAACAATAACTTTCCTTAAAACCCAGACTTATTAGTATTTTTATGCATCCATAGTTTGTTGATTAATTCATTACTATGTCAATAATAATTAAATACACAAATAAGATAAGGTTCATGGGCCAGGGAAAATCATCGTCTTGTCAAAATTATATTTTAAAATAATTTTGTTTATGATGATGAATTGATGAATAAGTTAGAAGTCAGTGTGTCTAAGAAGTGCAGATTTATCATTTTCGCACCACACCTCCTGAAGCTGCGGTTACTTGGAGGGGTAGAGGGGGTGAAGTAGAAGCGTATAGAGATGCCTACTACGTGATACACAGTTTATGTGACAGACATGATACCATAGAACTGTGAACAGCTTGACTCACGACAATACACACACAGCACGTTTCAAACCGACTTTATTTTTTTATGTAACAGACATTTATTTGTGAATAGAGCTCGTTACGGAAATTCTTTTTAGCACCACATCTTACCACCCATTTGACCTATACGCCTTATGTACTAATTATACTTGTAATTCCCGACCCTAAATAGCCCCAAAATGACAATAACAAGGAAGTGAGTTCCAAATTAACATTTATAGATAGAACAAACATTATAATAAAATATATACAACTGAACAAAAACAGAGAATGAAGATCCATTGTACCACCACCCTTACCTTTTATAGATAAGGGCTGGTGCACAAATACAAGTTAAATGTAAATGTGTAAAAAAAAAAAAAAAGATAATTGCAGTGTAGCCGATAGGACAACATATGACGTATAGGCCTCTC
>CABFWB010001874.1:52628-92402 GCA_902151455.1 Timema bartmani | reverse complement strand
GGTGGGGGGGGCAGACGTACGCCAGTGGGGATAGTCTAAAGTGCCCTACATACTCAGCTAACAAGTTTAACCAACTTTTGGGCAGAATCTCCTACAACTTGAGTCGCCGCTCTGTACGGCAGAGGACGCCCCAATCCATCTTAGAGGTCAGAGTTGGACAACTACAGCACAGCACTAGACGATCAGGTGTTCGATACCAGCTAAAGTTGTAGCACTGAAGATAGGTCAGGGTATAGATGGCTGAGTTGGGACATTGATAAAACGAGTACTTTTTTACAAATTCTTTTATAAAGTTATAAATCCTGCATCACATTATACACTAGTAGATTAATCAAACTATTTCAATAGACCAGATTAAATGAACCCCACAATTACCTTTCAATACCATCAAGCCCATCCTGACACGTGAGGAACACTGGACAGGGATAACCACAGTAATTAATTTAGTATATTACCGCTGAGAATACGAGATTAACAATATTATAATGAAGTATTGCTTGTTGAAATTATATAGGTGTATATATATCTGTTAATGTTTTACATGTATTACCACCCATCCGGCTTATATACATATGCTTATATACAATAAACAGGATAAGGTTGAGGAAGGGGCATTTGAATGTAGGCATATTGGGAAACTATTTAAAAAAACACAGCTCAATAGACCCTGCCAACATTCGAACACCAACCTCCCTATCAACAAAGAACCAGACAGTTTGTGCCTTTATCAGGTTGAAAAATCAATGGGATCATTATTATTAATCACATGATACGATCCCTCTTTTAATCAGAACTGGAATATATGTAATATTAGAGTATATTTAGATGTATGACTGAGTATCGATAGTTATTATGTAGGCTATACACATTTGTTTATTCCCTGTGATGGTAATACATTAATTATTACATTTTAATACTGTAGTATAAATATTGTACACCTCATTAATATTAATACAGGCTATTTTACAAATCCAAACACCCTTACTTGAAACCCTTTTTAAAGCTTAGAAAGCTTCTTTGGTATATTGAAAATTATTGCACTAGAGAGAGAGAGAGGGAGATTGAGAAGAGAGTATTAATTAATAAATTAATCAATTACATGCTAATACAAACATGTTAAAAGTAAAAAAAATGGATACTCAAATTATTAAATTTACAAATCAGTGCTATAGATCAATATTTTACTAGAGAAATAACATAATCAGGTACAATGTGCCACTTAATGCTGATAAGTAAATAAAATAAAGCTGAAGTCGTTACACTAAGATGGTAAAAAATTAATATATATTAAATACATAACTAAAAATGTTTCTTATCACTTTACATTGATACTGTACAACAAATGAAGAGTGGTAAGTTTTACATAAATCCTTTCAAAAGAAGAAAAACGAAAGAAATTGGTTGTTATAAATATTGAACTAAATGATAAGCTAAGATATATTATTGTGTTCTTACATGAAAGATAAATTGTTAAAACTAGACTATGTTGATACGTTTATGTACTGTACTTGAGGGAGTTGTTAGGAATACAAATTGTGTTGGTAACTATTAAAAAACAGAACATATTATTATTATTATTATTATTATTACTATTATTATTATTATTATTATTATTATTACTATTACTATTATTATTATTATTATTATTATTATTATTATTATTATTATTATTATTATTATTATTATTATAATAAACATTATGTTTATAAGTTAACAAAAATAATATCATATAAAATTGATTTAAATTTGTGTTTTGACAAGTATCTAATATTTTGTTTTAATGAGTTTCAAAGCTTAGCTTTATTCCACCTAAAGCTTGATTTCATAAAACAGCTAGTGTTAGCTTTTGGAACAATTAGTTTTTGAGTGGTCATTCTCCTAGTCGGTAGCTTTTGATTTAACATAATTAAGAGTTGGATAAGTGACAGTGGATACCACGAAAAGTAATATCTTTCATGAAACTAGTAAATTGACCCATTATTCGCACAATAAGCTGGATAGAAGCAAAATTAAATTAGGATGTTCAACATCTGAATACCAATATCTCTTATAGTTCATCCATGTACTGTTACATTGTACAATCGTGAACTAGCTATATGGATTCCATTTAAGATAATTTAGTTTATTTTTAGGTTCTTACCCTCTTCTTGTGCAAAATCAAAACTGTCTATCATATCGAGAAGGTGTTTTGCTATTGGTCTAGGAGTTTTGAGGTGTCCCCCCTCCCTCTCCTCGATCAACCACTTCCTGGACCCTTATTTTGAAACTCCAAACTTTTCAACATTTATGTTATCTGGGCGAATCTTTTACCAATTTAACAAATTTAAACTTATTTCCACGCCATAATGTATAGTTAATAATTTTGGAGAAATTTCAAACACATTTTTTTACACCATCAAGTGGCTAATAGGCTTTGCTTTGGAAATATACAACCCTCAACATTTTTCAGACCCTCGTTATACATTTTAAATGTTCAGACTTTGGTTATCTGGGTTTGTCCCTTTGAATTTATTAAAAAATTTCAATTCCATACTATACCAAAAAAACATGTTTTTTCTATTAGTTTTGGACATTTTGAGGGATCTCCCTTCCAATGCTTTGGTCTTTATTTCGGGAATTGAAGAATACAATAAAATGTATATCATTAATTAACTAACGGCCTAATTTAAGGAGTGAAAATTATTATATTTTTTAGGAGGTGCACTGGGATTAGAGGATAGGCACTAGACCATGTGACCACCGAGGCGAATAATAATAATGATATATTTTCACTCACTTCGCTATTCGCTTGGTCTAAGACACCTAACTGGGAGGTCGGTCTTCGAGTCCTGATCAGGTGTACCAAGAGTGATATTTCCTAAATGGTTTCCCTCTCTCCCTCCAAGCAATTACAGATACATTTCACAAAAAAACTCCTCGAACATACATATCCCATTAGGAAAAATACGCGTTTAGCCCGAACGGCTCTTAAAACGTGGTAAGCAAAAAATTAAATAAAAATATATTTTAAGTTATTCATAAATTCTACATTAACTTAATATTTTCTAGAATTGTACTAAGGGCTCTTAGAGATCTGTTACCAAACTCTCCGACCCCTCGTTAAAGGGGATGAGAACATTTCTCGTTACAAAATGCTCTTTCTCTCTCTGGACACCGTCTGTTTGGAAAAGACGGATCATACATATTACGCCCCTGTACTCTGTAAGCCGTAAGCATTTTAATAATGGGTGGAAATGTGTCGTTCACCCGTAATACAACGTCATGAATATTCTAGCTATGCAGCACGGATCAACAGATTCAATCGAACCCCCTACATCATGTTTGATATGGAGAACTAGCAAGTTAACCTTATGGGAACATTTTGAAGCAGGCTCAGTGGTTTTGGGGGGCAGACAGCTAAACGCAGAGACGCTGCTTCAGTCCCACGTGGGATCTAAATGATAACACTTTTTTTATATTCATTTTGTTGAGAAGGAAGAGTTCTATAGTTTACTTCAATAAGTAGCATGTTTGTATACTAATCTAGGAGTTCTCGGTTTGAGTCTGAGCAGAGTCTAGATAATTATCATTGGTGCAATTTGGGATTCTTCTTTCAGAGTGATGAATTGATGACCAGTCGACTGGGTTCTATGTCTGTCATAGAATCAAGCTAATTTGTTAGTATTTTTTATACATTCATTTGTATCGTGATTCGATCCTTGTCGGGTGTTTACTAGAGATGATTTTTCCTAAATGGTATTCCAATCTATCTTCCCTTAAATGCGGGTAGACTTCTTATAGAACCTAGCCCCTTAGTGTAATTAGTACATATTAGGATAATCCGAATGGTTAGTAAGACGCTGTGCTAAAAAAAAAGACCATGTGGGAGGCCTTTAGAGCTAAATTCGAGTTTTTCTTTCATATATGGTTTTAGAATCTACTTCACTGCATATACGGGTACACTACATCTAAACTCAACCTTTATTTCATAGGCATATTGACTTTAGGCATAGTGAGGTGTAGTGACAAACAATCAAAACAAATACATCCTTACCCTTAGTACGCTTGGCTGGAATTTGAATCCTGACCTCCCCCATCACCAATAAAACAATATGAGACAAGGGTGACGCCTTAGACCACACACACACCAATATGGATTAGGTATCTGTTCGGATTGCTTAAGCAAGTTTATAAATAGTGTGCACCTTCAAAGTTAGGGGAGGGGTTAGATATGTCTTTAAACAACTTAAAAGGTCGGAGTTTGAAATATAATCGCTTAAATAGACCGAGTTGAACTCATTATATATTCTCAATTTTTTTAGAGACAAATTATACTAAACCTATTTAAGGTTTTCTTAGAATATATGAGTCTCTGATACCTAATGCAGGACAAGCAGTTCGATTTATAAGAAAACTGGGTATTATGATAGTAAGGTTGTGTAGTAAGTGAAAGTTAAAACGATAGGTTAGCATAAAAGATAATTTAAATAAAACCTTATGCCACACAAAACCAAATGCATTTTAAGTAATTATAAAAAAGGTTGAAGTTTAATATTGTAGTGTCTCCTTGAAGATTCACTACTCATTAAACATTGTGAATAAAAACTTAGATGTATAACATTAAGAATTTTAGTACCATTCTATATAAAGCGACTAAATTTGTTTAAGGAACTAATACAATATTTACTCAACGTTATCAGAGATAGTAGGCTAATGAACTATTGATCTAAGTTCATCTGGTTTGGTTTACCGTTAGTGTGAGATGTCGGGGTTCGAGTCCTGGATGGGTGTGTTAAGGGTATTTTTCCCTAAGGGCTTTTATCACTCTACCTTCTCGCTAATGTAGGTATATATATTTTTTAAATCACGGTCTTTATCCCTACCCGAGGAGTATAATTATTAATAACTCATAGCCCGGATGGAAAGTAAAACGTGGCGTTCATTATTCCGTTCAGAAATCTTACGAGTCTATAGAAAGAGAGAGAAAGTCTGTGCGGTGCGCCGTACCATTTATTTTAAAAAGATATTTAACTATAATTTACATAAAGTATTATAATTTTACACTTAAGTTCAATCAATGAAAACTACATGTAGGCTACCGAGGAAAAATTAACTTATCTATCAACTTATAAATTCATGTAAATAAAAATAAAACAATATTTTGATTTAAACTTTTGTCTTAGGCTTAGGCTGATCCAATTTTATAATAATAAAATAAGGAGTTTTATAAAAATAAATATAAAACCTTAACAATATATACTTATTTATCAACTAATTTGGTGACCACATGGTCCAAGGCGTCACTCTCGCAATATAATGGACTGCCAATGAAGGGCAGATCGTGGTTAGATCCCAGTATTGAGGGTGGTTTATCCTAAATACATTCACATTCCTTCTTTGCATGCAAATGCGGGAACAATTCCTCTAAGTTCTACCATCCTAATCCTTAGCACGTTAGTACGTAGGTGTATAATTCAAACGAGTTGAATGAGGCAGTGCTAAAAAAAATTATCAAACAATTTAATTTTAACTTATCCAGTTTAAAACTATCAGGAAGCAAAATATTGTCGTCCTGTTGCAATAACTCTAGTATTTCTGCTCCAGATGTCCCAAAGAGACAAAAACTTGAAACTTCCTCAAGTCATATAAAATCCTGTAAACCTTCTTTTACGATTCCAGAGACAACTAAATGTCACAGTAGCACCAATCTAAGAAGTATACTCAAGTCTTATGACAATTTCACCCTATATATTAAACTTTACACACAACTGCACTTTTATTTTCACCACATCTTACCCACAGGCTGTACTTATTTAAGTTACGGTATCAATCCACTTCAGTGGTCGAATGGTCTAAGTCATCACGCTTGAAATAAATTTGACTATGGATGACGGGGGATTCAAATCCTTGTATGATGTACTGGGGGTGTTTTTTTTTAAGATTTACCATTCTAACTCCATGAAAATGCAAGTACATTTCTATAAATACAACCTTCCTCAGCCTAAAACATTAAATTAAATTCAACACATACACTTCTCACCCGATTGGTTAGTATCAGGAAGAGTGAGGAATCATTTAGGATCAAAAACCTTTAATACACTCAGTTGGGATACGAACCTTGACCTCCCAGTCATTGGCAAACCAGTTTATTGTGGGCTTTATGTTTCATGTCGTATGATCACCAATGAAGGTTATTGGTCCATTACGTACGCCCTAAGACTTGTTTGGTTCCGAGGAATTCCATCTTATAGTTGATAAAGTTTACATATTTTATTAAAACAGAGCGTACAATAATTACTATAGGTGATAGTGATCAATAATACAACAACAAAGGGTTTCAGTTAATTAATATTTAATTAGACAGTAAATAATTAACTCTGCTATTCAATTTTATTTATTATTGATTCATTATTTATCAGGGGGTAGCTTAATCATACAAACTAAAGTTAATTTAACCTAAATATCAAATAGTTGAGCTGGTAATTGAGAATTTAGTTGATACTACAAACTTAGGCACAAGTCTTACATGAAGTAAAACGCAGAGTTATTTAACTCAATAGGAGTATATTCGCGTGGAGGGAGTAAATAAAACAATGATAACCAATGAGAAGGCCTCAAACAAAACCCCAGTCGTTTCATACTTGATTAAAGCTCGCTTGTGTACATACTATCTCTGTCGTTAAGGAAATAAAAACCATTCAAGAAAGTGACTGTCGTATATCTTACGGTACAGCAAGGAAACTAAAATAAAAACCTATATGTTCCATTTCATCGCCATCATATAAGATATATGAAACACATTTCAAGTACGAAAGTTTTATTATACGTCTATTTCATTGCACCCAATGACCTTTTTATTTTATTGTTTCATCTTCTTCTTTTCCCCTACCACCCCCCCCTTACATTTTGATGTTCGTCTTTCTACGAAACGTTCTCAAACCGTTGAAGGTTCGTTACTTCGTCCCAAACGTCTCATAACTTCGTTACAAGAGGTTTACTGGAGCTCGGCAGACTTGGTTTAACTTAAATGTTTCAACTGCTACGCTATAGGACTTGAATGCTCTGCAAGTGTGTTTTACATTTTAGTTTATCATTAGGCCCAGAAAACCTCTCCCTCCTTTTAATCCTTTTAATGCAGTGGTGGATAAGTGGTTCAAGCTAAGACTCGAACTGTACTTGGTCAACGAGAGGATGTCAAGGATCAAATTCCTGAGGTAAGTTTTCCACATGTGTTCTTCCCATTCTTTCTTTCCGCGCTAATGAGTGTAATTATTTAAAGATCTCCTCCTCCCGTGTTGGATATTTAGTGCAATCAAGGATTATCCTAGCTCAAGTTAACGGGTCATTTAAACAAGGCTGGTCATAGGACTTGCAGTCAGAGATTATCCTAGCTAAAGTTAACGGGTCATTTGGATCAGGTTGCTCATATAAAGTTTGGTGCAGTAAGGGATTATCCTAGCTGAAGTTAACGGGTCATTTAAACCAGGCTGCTCATAGGACTTGCAGTCAGAGATTATCCTAGCTAAAGTTAACGGGTCATTTGGATCAGGTTGATCATAGGACGTTTGGTGCAGTTATAGATTATCCTAGCTGAAGTTAACGGGTCATTTAAATCAGTTTGAGCATAGGACTTATGGTTCAGTTAGAGATTATCCTAGCTGAAGTTAACGAGTCATTTAAACCAGGCTGGTCAAGAACTTTTGGTGCAGTCAGGGATTATCCTAGCTAAAGTTAACGTGTCATTTGGGTCAGGTTGGTCATATAACGTTTGGTGCAGTCAGGGATTATCTTTATCGAAGTTAAGGGGTCATTTGATCAGGTTGGTCTTAGGACGTTTGGATATTTTGTCGAAACACTGTTTATCCTACTTTGTGTGTCTATTCTTTTCCCACTCACGTTTTTAGATTCAATATAATATTTTCATTTGCTTATGTTGATGGATGTGAAAGTTAACAAAGTTATAACAAGGAGGCTTGGCAACCTGTTTATTTGTCACGGACAGTTTTAAATTTAGTAAGCCCGACAACCTAAGTAGTAAACTGAAGTGTTGCTTTACTGACGGTCAGTGTTGGTTGGACTTACATTTATTGTGACGCGTTACTCTTACAAGTTACAAACGTCAATGATTAGTTCAGATTAATTTATATTAGTCCTACTCCATACGAGCAGTTCAAACATGCTGCTTCAGTGGTTAAAGTCTAAGGCGTCATTCTAGTGTTAGACTGGCCTGCTTATAACTGGGAACTCAGGGTTTGAATCTCTGTCGGGTCTAATAGGAATGGTTTTCCCCAAATATTTTCCCACTATCCTCCCAAACAAATGCTGTTAGAACACCTCTAAGATGCTTACTTTCTCATACTACCTCATTAGAGTATATAATTTTCATGGATGCGTATAGCTTTAACAGGTAGTAGACTTGGTTATTAAAGAAAAGTTAAAATGGTACTGTCTTGCCGCTAGCAACCACATCCTCGAACAAAACCCTTGGTATTAGACTGGGAACGAAGTCTTCGTGTAGACGAGTGTTTTGACAGCTACTTCTGTTGGCATTGTGGCAGCCACTGCTAACCACGGCCACTGAACACGAGGATTGACTGGAAGTTGTGCTTCGTCCACATAACGAGTAAAGTGCCACTTAATTTTTATGCCTGCTTGTGTGTGGTATATTTTTTATTTCGTCAGCAGTTGTGTTTATATGAGTTGTGTATTTTATCCTCAGTATGTTTTACATGAAACATTTTATTTGTGAAGTTGAAAAGTGACCACCTTTGTATGATAAACAATCCAATCAGAACAGTAATCGTGAAATCAATGCAAAGTGTTAGAATTTAACGAAGCAATGTAGGCTATAAGGATTTGAATTCTATTCCCCTCACCTATAAAGATATTAAAAGTAAGATTTCAAATTAATAAAGTCACAACATACTAATCACATAATATTTTACAACTAAATATCAATATCGTTACATATTTGTTTCTTACCACCTCGGTGGCCACATGGTCTAAGATGTCTCTCTCACAATAAATTTGACTGCTGATGACGTACGGGGAGATTGGGGTTCTAACTCCAGTCGGGTTTACTGAGGGTGGTTTTTCCTAAATTTATTTTCTATCTCCTACCAATCAAATGTGGGTACACTTCCCCTAAATTAAACCTTGCACATCCTTAATACATTAGATTAAATTAATACATAGGCTTATATTCCAAATGGATAGTAGGACACTGTGCTTTGTAGTGTTTGTTGATTGCTGATTAGAGATATTTATATTGTTGAAACCAATACAATTATTTAGTGAATCAAATTCTCTTTCTTCAATAAAAATACTTTTATCCACTATTTGTGTAGAGATAGATCAATTTTTACTAAAATTTTTATACATAATAAGCTAATGAAAATGTTTTGTATTTTAATGTTATATATTTAGCAATATATTGATAAAAAAGTTGTTTGAAAATGAAAAAAACTAACTATGGCATATCATTTTAAAAGAGAAAAAATAAGGATTTTGAAAAAAAGGGGATATTTTTTATTCCCAGCTCTTTATAGCTTTACTATCAAAATTTACTTTTTATTATCTACCAATTACTATACATTGTTCATATTTACACACGGCTTCCTACCATGGGACAGTTCATAGCCCATCGAAGTACTCACAAATTAATTCCCTTACTTCTATTTCTTGTAAGCCTCCACCTACAACTACCGCTTCTGTTAGGTCCATCATGTCATAGGTTCAGAGTATCTTCAAAAAACAATCCATCCCTCCTCCTGAAAAAAATGTGCAGGACACAAACAAAAACTCCACGGCAATGGACACAACATCTGAATGCACAAGCATGACTGAATGGAGAACAGGCCATTTATTGCTCACAATTCCAAATAACACTTCCCCATGCGACTGGGTCTGCAATGTTTGTTGTTGTAGATACTCTCCAAGTGAAATAGACTATTTTTTATGGATATGTTCGCAAATTTTTTTTTTAAATTGGCCAAAAGCCTCATCTTCAAGCAAGACTCAATGAACTGGTGTACCTTCTGCAGATTCATCTGATGAGGGTAGGGGCTTATTAGAAGGCAAATCCAGCTGATTGGATTTCAATCGTTTCCCAAAATTTGCCTTTTTTTATATTAAAAACGCCTCATTCACGTCCATATGCATCAATGTCTGTGATTGTATTAGGCATCAGCCCTATTCATCAAAACAACTTATTTAAAACTCCTTGATGTTAAAGTTTTCAGATCAACTATTTAGTAGAAACTGAATAATAATGTATTTCACATCGACCCGCCAAACACAATTTGGGAAATCGGTAGTTTTGTTGTATTCCATGGATTTTTTCACCATATTTCCTTGTCTGGTGAAGAATTTCTTGTTCCTGCAGTACTTTTCATATGACTTTGCGGATTTATTTCACTATAATTGGGATAGTTTTTCTAGAGATGTGGAAATCAAATTCAATATCTCCAAAGAGAGGTCAGGTACCTGTATAGAAAAATAAATTTACTATACAATTATGACTGTATCAAATACCTGTTAATATATTCAAATATGTACTATGTGTGAAAGCCATGGGCTTTTAAAGATTTTCTTAAATTTATATATTTATTGCCATTTAAATGTCATGCATTCTGTAGCTCTTACACTCATTTGTTTTTGGCAAGGAGCGTATCAATAAATGGAAGGTGATTGGGGATAGCTTCATCAAGAACAAAAAACTAACTGTTTTAACAGAAGAAAGGAATGTAGCCAACAAGAATTAATGGTATGTATATTATTACCAGCTCCAATTCCTGCCCCCTCATCATAGATAATTTGAGCCATTTCTCGAACATTGAGCCTTCAAAAGGGAGTGAAAGTGATGCTGAGAAACCAGATATTATTCTGTACAAGGCTGCAATTTGTGATCTGGAGCAGGAACAACTGCTTATTAAACAGGGACAAACATTTCAACAGGGATTTTGGTTTCAACAACGGCTGACCCTTGAAAAAGAAAGCCTGTAAACCAGCAGTCCAGAGTAAGCCTGAAAACAGTTATTGAAATAT
Organism: Timema bartmani; assembly: GCA_902151455.1. Taxonomy (NCBI): domain Eukaryota; kingdom Metazoa; phylum Arthropoda; class Insecta; order Phasmatodea; family Timematidae; genus Timema; species Timema bartmani. Next base: position 81,377 of record CABFWB010001874.1, on the reverse strand, counting down.
CACCTAATATAGCATCCATTTTGCCTGAAATCTTGGCTCTTCATAAAGAAGAACGACATACAGATATTCCTGATGTCCTACATACTAATCTTGAACAGTCTTCCCCTTTATAATCAATGCAGGAGAAACAGAAAATCTCACAAATAATTAGTGAACTCGCTTACAGAATTCGCTCAATTGGAAGCTACTCCAGCTATTTCGGTAATTCGACGCAAGCCTAATCTACACAAGCAAGCAGTTAAGTAAAATCTTACGAGAATTTCAACATTTCTGATTATATAAATTGGGCATGAACTGTAACGTGATATTTTGATATTACTGTAATAGGGCTAGAACATAATAGAATTTAGACCCAACACTTTTTGTAATTAGAGATAAATAAAACAGTTACACCTATTAAAAATATATTAATACTACTAAATTCATATTTGAGTTGTTAAGAAGTGTACGTATTAAGAATTAAGTTATAGTAATTATTAGGTATTTAATACAAGACTAAAATAGTATATCTAAATTATAACCTTTTGTAAAATTTGGTTTTAAAACCATTATATATATATATATATATATAATGGGTTTTAAAATCAAATTTTACAAAATGTTATAATTTATAAATACTATATATATGGTCAGGTTACACATACGACTTTTTGCCAAATAGTCTTTTGCTGTTGACTGGTTGTTTCAAGTGATGTATGTACTGTCATTGTATAAAACCACTTGATAAAAATGTTTTATTTATAAAAAATTTATATCAAATTTAAGCACGTAACAACATTAAAATGATTAATTTTAATGATAACACCTCTAAAAAATTTTAATTTGTATTTTAAAATAAAAAAATCTTAATAACAAAGAAGTTTCATATTTTGTTTATGGCGGTTCATCTTGCAACTAAAACACTAATAACATATTGTCTTCAAAAAATTCACATTTAACAATTTGATTTTGACATTATGAAGTGTTTGGGTAGATTTTTTATTCCATCTTATTTATTACAAAACTTTATATTTTTCTAGAGTGCTAGCACAAGTTCAATTTTAGTTTTAAAGGTAGAATCAACAAGGTGAAATACAATATAAGAAAGGTTTTATTTTTATTGTTAGTATGTATTAAATATATATAAATGACCTTTTCTGATTAACTCAAACTCTCAAGTCTTTCAGCAGGGCGAATACTCTTCCTTATGATGATATCACATTTTGTAATATCTTGAATCATTAATCCAGGTAGTTCAGTAAACATTCTATTGTACTGAAAGACTGTCCCTGGATACATTCTGTGTTTGCTAAATATAACATGAAACTGTCCTGATGAAATACCGTTAGATAATGTGGGGAGAGTTTACCAACGTCTATTTTGATTAGGTATTTTTTGCTTGAATTTCCTCCAACAAAATAGGTCCCCGCAATACACCCGACCCATGCAGTATCCATTTTGACGGTTCTGCACAAGTGGGAGCGGACACCGCAGTGTTTTAATTGCTAGTGTAGAATCATCCTAGCACTTTAGTCGAAGTTTAACAGCCACGTTCGTGTGTATAGCCTGAATGGGTAGTAAGACATAGTGCTAAAAAAACTCTGCATTTTGACAGTAAGATTTAGAAACACCTCAAGCTGAAGCTTTTGTCCCTCTTCACAAAAATTATTTAGGTATACATGTTTAAAATTCACCCTCCTGATTATTTTAAAATTCTATGGATAATTTAAATCTGATAAATAATATAAATGGATTCCAAGCATGGGTATGCGGGCTAAAGAGTAAGTTCTGTCTAGTTTACTAGTGACAGGGAGGTCGGGTTTAATTCCAACCAATTGCATTGAGGTGGCTTTAACTAATTGGTTTCCCACTCTATCTACCCATGCAAATATGGAAGCATTTTGTTTGAATTCTGCTTTTACAATCAATTCTTAGTGTTAATTTATGTATAGCTCTGACGTCATGGAAAACCAAATAGTAAAATAATTTCCAACATTTTATATAATATTTAGAAAACCAGAGAAATCAAGAGAAAATAAAAAAATCTTGAAATTATGACGAATCTTAACGTTTTATGTGAACACCAACCCTAAAAAGTGGATTTTACAATTCTGTCTGCCCCCATGTCTGTCTGTTTATCTTTCTTTCCCTGGCCACGGATCCAAAGTGGTTTGATGGATTTGGTTCAAGTTTGATATTTAGAGTTTATGTTTATGTCGGGATGTTTATTTGATTTGCAACCTAGTCCTCAAATTAAGGGTAGTTTACAAATGAGTGATATTTTTGAATTCAATTTATAGAAAATGGCTTTAACGAATTCGTTTAAATGCATATCTAGGTTTTATTTGACATGACAAATAGTTCTGTATAGTTAATTTTTGGCCAAAATTTCTTTAAATGATACCTGTTTACTGATGGGAGATTTTGAAAAATTCTAAATATTTCTAAAGATTTTGCACAAAATGTATATCTGTAGATTTTGTGGAGTGACAAATAACAATATTTAATGGTTTTGGGGATAAAAACTCATTTATCATTAGTTTACTGATGACTGATTTTTCAAAAACTTGAAATAGTTCACAAATGGCTCTAATTATTTGGTTCCAAATAAGTATCCTGGGAGTGTTTATCAGGACAAATAGCCCTGTATATTTGGCTTTGGGTAAAAATTCAATAAAGGATAGTTTATTGGTGAGTTAGTTTTGAAAACTCAAATTATTTTGAAAATGATTATAACAAACTTTCTTAAAATGTATATATGGGGAGTGTTTGAAATGAACATAACAAATAAAGCTGCATACTTGTTTTTTGAGGGAAAATTATGTTGTGGGCTGTTTAAAAAGGGAAATTAGCGATTTGGCTCAAAATGGGTATCTGTTAAGGTGTTTATATTATAAAATATTTATATTGATTTGTTTTCTAAAGAAAATCATTTAATATTAAACTAATGATTGATTGAATTAAAATTTGATATTTTTGAAAATAGCTCTAATGATTTGGTTCAAAGTAGGTATCGAATAAATAAGTATCATTATAAATAGTTAAATATATTTCTTCATATAAATACATTAATTTAAGGGTAGTTAATTTAGGATAAATAATATAAAATAATTTTTTAAATTTATCTTGAAGATTGAATATAGAACGGGAGTCTGGAAATAGTTTTTCATGATAAATAAGGATAAGTTTTATTTTTACAACCAACAAATAATTTTAGTGTAATCCACATATATTTTATTTTGGAAACTTTAAATGTTATTAAATATATTTAAACAATTTGGTTTATGATTTATATATAATGATTGATTATTATGACTAACAAGATTATATGTTTGTTTTTTAGGAGAACGTACTTAAGGTTAGTTTACTGACATATATTTTTGAAAATCAATTTCGAAGCCATAATACACAATATGAAAATGTACGTGATATTATGTTCTGTCGTAACATTTATTTTACTATTTTTCCTGTGTTGAAATGTATTTACGAGAGATCATAATACCGATATACTTTATATTTTGGTTGTATGTTAGAAGAAAATATATATAATATATATTAAGTATATAATATACATTATGTATATGATATATATATATATTTATTATACAAAATAACTAATTATGTTTTTAGAAACATTCTCCTTTTAAAATCTGAGCCATGTCTGCTTGACTGAAAGATTTTAGACTTGATTAAGCTCTGACTAGATAACCTGAGAATTTGAATTATTAATGAATGAAAGTAGAGTTAATTAAAATGCACATGTATTGTTTAGTTCTAAATTTTACATTTCTCTGAACACTTTTATTTTTATGAAACACGATTTAATTTTAATTTATATATTAAGAACATACATTCAAATATTTATACGTCAAATCGGATGATCTTCATCTGCCATTTCCGATATATGTTATAAATAAATGTGAAATAGTATTAATAATATTGTAAAATGTCATCAATTTTGACTTCAATGAAAAGGTTTTTCTAAAAGGTCCTACCTAAAGTTTTCTTATCATATGTTTAACATAAAGATTACCTGCATCGGGGGTAGAATAGTTTAAGCTTTCACACTTGCAATGAACTGAACTTTAAAGGATAGGAGATTTGGGTTCAAAGTCCAGTTGGGTGTACCAATGGGGAAATTTCCTTAATGGCTTCTCAATCTATCTATTCAAACCCATCATTAATACATTCTAACCATTATTAACTATCATATACATCCTAATTCCTCGATGCTACTTAAAATGACTCCGTCCCAAACAGGGCTTTATCTTGTTAGGTATATTTATGTTTATAATCTCTACTATTCTTGAGGTAAAGCATACTCTTAAAACCATGAAAGAAAAACTCACTAAAAGACAGAGCAGAGTAATATTTCTTTATAAAATGAGTTTTTTTGTTTTATCTTAGTTCTTCATTTGGTGCGATGCCTTAGGCCTTTCCTACGCTACCAAATTTTACTATGTAACGAGCTTTAGCTTTACATTAGCATAAGATTAAGTTTATATTTTAAAAAAGATGATGTTTATCAAAATTAAAAATTATGAAAATGACACAAGTATCCCCGCATGTTATCTTATTTATTTATTTTATTTTTTGAATACTTGTTATCTCTCAAATAAACTCTGCTATTTTTATTATGATGGGTTCATAATTTGTTGCTTTCTTAGAATGGAAAGAATATAAATTCTTTCATCTTATAGTTTTTTAAAATATATATTTAAAGTTTTTATTAAAATACACTTTTAATTAGGGACCTTCAGGATGATTGGCTCCACGGATAGTTTTCCTGCCTCATTGCAGGACGCCATACCTCAATACTAACCAGTTACATTCAGGCAGTTTTTCTGCCTCATTGCAGGACGCTATACCTCAATAGTAACCAGTTGCACTTTTGCAGTTTTTACTTAATCATTTAAACTTGCAATTGCAGTTTTTACTCAATCATTTAAAAATAAAGGATTATAATAGACCAATTATTTGGCCTTGATATTTTAATGGATCTTTGCGTGTTATTAGGACCTGAACACAAAATATATGGATTCTACAATATTGTTTGTCTGTCTAACCAAGTGTTCGTCCGGGTGTCTTGACCCTAAACGGTTCATTTGTTTTGTTCAAGATTGATATTTATATGTTATATCTTGGGATTAAAAAAAAATTAAGGGTAGTTTACTGATGAGTGATTTTTGAGTATTTCTAATTTTTCAAAAATTGAGCTAGCAATTATGTTTAAAATGAATATCTATGGAGTATTAGATCTCCCAGATAACACTGTATATTTCGTTTTTTGGGTAAACATTTGCTTAAGAATTGTTTATTGATTTCTTTGAATTCGAAGTTTAAAAAAATAGCTTAAATATATTGTTTAAAATATATATCTGGCATGTTTCTTATCTTATTTATAAAGCTGTATGCTTGTTTTTCCGTAAAATACGCATTTAAGAGTAGTTTACGAATGACTTATTTTTTTAAAACATATATATATATATATATACAGGTTGATCCAAAAGCCATGCAACCCTAAGAGAAAACTTACATTTCGTACCATATAATATACACATCTAGTGTAAACCAAACAATAAGTCATTAGGAAATCACAGAAGGTGTTGAAAGTGTGATCCTCCTTCTCTGTAACACAAACTCACTCGTTTAAGCAAACTTATAGACACATAATGAATCATTGCCTGGGGTATGGCTGCAATGTAACTCTCAATGTTGGTTTGTAGTTCAGCCAAGGTTCAAAGGTTGTTTGTATAAACTGTCTGTTTGTAGTTTCCCCACAGAACAAATCAGGTGGTGTTAGGTCTGGGGAACGAGGGGTTCAAGGGTTGTTTGCTAACACTGTCTGTTTGTAGTTTCCCCACAGAACAAATCAGGTGGTGTTAGGTCTGGGTAACGAGGGGTTCAAGGGTTGTTTGCTAACACTGTCTGTTTGTAGTTTCCCCACAGAACAAATCAGGTGGTGTTAGGTCTGGGTAACGAGGGGTTCAAGGGTTGTTTGCTAACACTGTCTGTTTGTAGTTTCCCCACAGAACAAATCAGGTGGTGTTAGGTCTGGGTAACGAGGGGTTCAAGGGTTGTTTGCTAACACTGTCTGTTTGTAGTTTCCCCACAGAACAAATCAGGTGGTGTTAGGTCTGGGTAACGAGGGGTTCAAGGGTTGTTTGCTAACACTGTCTGTTTGTAGTTTCCCCACAGAACAAATCAGGTGGTGTTAGGTCTGAGGAACGAGGTGGCCACAAGCCCTTAGAAATCACACGATCAACAAAAAAACTCAACCAGCATTGTCATGGTCACAAGTTCTAGGAACCATCCACAGTGTCGCAATCTTTTCGCTTTGCCTGTTTCCTTGAGTTCTTGAATTGTGTGAATTTTGTAAGGCACAAGTTTCAGCCGCCTCGTACACCTCTGTGTTGTCCATAGCTCAAACCAGTCTGCCGTGATAATCTTCTTAGAGACTTCCTGGGTGACCGTTCTAAACACTGACTAACCTCATTCAAATTTTGATCACTCAGACTTGAAGGCCGTCCAAAACGCTTCTTGTCACTCACGCTGGCTGTTTAAGGAAAACAGTGTACAATTCAGCATATTGTTGTTTATTTGGCACGCGTGATTCTGGAAAACTAGGCACAAAGGGTTGTTGGCATTCCATGTAAGAATTAGCCTTAAAATAATGTTCCAAAATGAATATTCGCTCTGCTTGTGAAAAACTCATCAAATACTTTCAAATGCTGTAACTCAACTGGCTAGACCTTTTGTATGTCTCAAGGTCACATGGCCTGCACAACACCCGATTAACATTACAGTGTTGCCATACATATAAGCTACACGTTCATTTTCCATGTTCTTCTGTGAAAAATATCCTTGGAAAAACAGGGCTGCACGAATTTTGGACTACCCTGTGTGTGTGTGTGTTTGTGTGTGTGTATGTATCTTAAAATATAGTGGTGATTTGAAACAGCCTATTGTTAAAAACAATAATCTCCTAGCTATGAATTAAAAATCTCTCGAAAGATTGTATTTAAAAAAACCTCTTAAAGGGTTTAGATTTCTAGTGAGAGCACTATATGTCGTTGCTGCACTCACCATCTCAGTTATTTTAGGTCATAATCATCTTCCTTCCTTTCCTCCCTAGTGTTCCCTTCCATATTTGTCGACTTTATTTTCACGGTATCTCGCCAACATCCTGGACTACCTCCTATTACACACACATACATTCACCCCTTACCCACTCCTACTTTTTTCTTTTCATCTTCACGGCTACGTCTATCTTCTCTCTCTCTCTCTTTCTCCCTCTCTCTCTCTCTCTATATATATATCCCTACCGTTCTTCCCCTGCACTGTGCTCTGTCTTTCTTCCATATAGAGCATTCATACATAGCCCTCGACTTTGCAGCAACTAGTATAATGTCTGTGTCAAAACTCTAAAAGTGCTTCTATTGCGAGCTTTTAAGTGAATCTACTAAGTAGAGTAGAATTTACCGAAATTCCTATAGTATAACTTAATATAACTTAGAGGTTACTATTCGTACATGAAACTAGATACACAAGCTTTCTTCAAGAATATTGTGCTAGACATTCAAACTCCGATAAAAAAATGTTATTGACCAAAAATATTATGCTATTTAAAAATACATTATACTATGGTCAACCTTTACGAACTCAGATATTTTGTACACTATGTCCGAAGTTCATTAAAACAGATTTAAAACAAATAATCTGAAAGTAGTGGGTTAGTGACAAACAAAATAATAATCCAAATACAATCGCTCTTTATTGAAATCTATTTATTAAGCTTTAAAACAATCGGTTATATACTGTTGTTTACTTTATACTGTTTTAACTAATGTTTTCCAGGTCCTTCTCTAGAGTTTGTGCTTTTTCCACACTTGAATCCACCATATCCATTCATTCAAAAAACTAAACTGTGTATAAAAGTCTAATTTTTTGAGTTTCATATACCCTCTCGAAGAAAGGGATTAGTGAAAACCATTACGAAATAGCCACAGACTGTTAGTCACTGTCCTGTAGTTCGTGTCTTATTAATACAACTCAGAAGATTGTCTTCCTTTACTTGCCGCAGACAAAGTTTTTAAAACTTAAACAAGGTCAATGAGTGCACTGACTGTTTAAGCTCAACCCTCTCTCCCACTCCCTCCCTCTTCAAGTTTAAACAACCAAAAAGTTATGTTTTTAAAGAATTATGATGTTAGAATTACATTTCTTTCTGAAAGTTTAAATTTTTCTGTTGACTAAAACCGAAGTTGAGGGTTCACTATAAACGGATTTTTTAACACACATTGAAATGTATGTGGGTTGGGACCAATTACTTAGGTTCACTACAACCGAGTTCACTAAAACCAGAGTTGACTGTAAATACGATATAAATTAAATAGGGTTTGGCTTCTTTGAATATTTTTATCTTAGTAAAATTATTTTGTAATAAATCACTGCAGGCTGAATACTTTTATTTTTCATGTGATTACTTATATATAAGGAAACCTAAAAATTTAATATTTATCTTTTTCGTGACAGTTATCCATCTGAAGCTTTAATTATTTTTTTTTTAGAAGATTTGGCAGTGGTGAGGCGTGATCGTTTAAAAGTTTTACCAAATACCTAAGCCATAAAGAACCTTTCCCCAAATTCTTAAAATTAAAAATTCCATTTTTTAATTTCAAAAACTCCAAGATTTTATTGTAAAAATTAAATATGGACAAAAATTCAGTCTAAACCAAGTATAATAAATATGAACAATAGATTATTAATAGAAGAGTACAAACATTTTACAAATAAATTAAAAAAGTCTTAAGTAAGAATTAATAGCCATTGGAATAAAATTGATATAAAACCACCCCCTACTCTTGACACAAAGAGACGTAGAGCGGCGTAGAATTTGATTTGATTGTTCTTGGTCGTTCAGCCCCTCATACAGTCTCACAACAACGTAGCCACACCCCATAGTGGTAGCAGATCTCCTGTTGCTCGCGCTATTGACGAGCATTGTGAGATATGGAGTATGGGCAGTCTAGCATTTTCTAACAGGTATTTTGTCCAGTTCTATTTATGAAAACGCTTACTTACTACGCGTTACATTTATAATTTGAAGAGGGTGAGACCAAAGAACATTTTCACTGTATGAAGTGACTGTCTCATGTTTCAAACAAACCTATATTAAAGTTTTCAATTGCTAATTAGTGGTAACATTGGATAGCCACTATGGCTGGGATCAGAACGATTACATGATGCAAACTGATGAAAAGAAATAAATATTTTGACTTGACTGTATTTATACTTTTATAAAACAATGTGGGATGTCTGATTGTTGCCTAGACTCCATTCACGGTAGGAATTACTCTCTTAAAGGTCTTTTTTCCTACCAATATCTTCCTATATAATAGATTTCTGGCAGGGAAAAAGGCCTTTCAGAAAACAATTCCTACGCTGAGCATACTTCAAGAGCTCCGTAACCACTTAACTGATTGTAACGCAGTTATTTTATTCTGTTAGATATTGATTCATCCAAGTTTTAACATACATATTTTCAAGTACTTTTTCCATATAGGTGAGTAGTAGAAATATAAGGTTTAAAGGTCAGCAAATGTTTGACCGATTTGATTTTTTTTTACTCTCATCAAATGAAAAAATAATATTTACTTAAAATCCAAAGAGAAATAATCATTGGAAATATTTCAACTTGAAATCCAAAAAGTAATTTTTCTAGAGATACATCTTAGGACTGTAGTAATTATAAGGTATTCCACGTTTATTTAACTGTGTGTGTGTTACTTTATGCTGTATTTGTCAATAAATTTAGCGTGTATTTGTTTACTGAACTAGTAATCTCCGTTTAACCAACGTTGTCGACAAAAGCAAGCTTTAAAGTAAACGATTACTTTTTACTTTCTCCCTTCAAAAGAAATAGTCTAATCGTGAAAAAAACCTGTATCAATATTATGATGGATCTTATGTTTTATGTGAACCCGAACCCAAAATCTGGATTTTATAATGATTCTGTCTGACTCCTATTTGTCTATCTGTATGTCCCTGGCCACGGATCCAAAATTTGAATTAAAAAAAAATATCCTTAACGATTTTGTTTAAAGTTGGTATTTGAGGATATGATAAATAATACTGTTGTTGATTTTGATAGAATACATTAATTTAAGGATAGATAACCGATGAAAGATTTTTAAAAATCGGTTTTAAGATTTAGTTTAGATGGATACCTCTATAAGAATTCTTTCTCGCGTTAATCCTCCTACTACTGGATTTTTTTTGTTTCACTAAATACCATTGGGGTCACTGGATACCTAGTACGACTTTTTGAAACATAATTTACTTCACTCGTACATTTTTATTAAAATATGATACTTTATTTAAAATCTAGTGTAATATTGTTACTTTGAACATAAAAAGTAGCTTAAACTTTTATTTTTTAAGTACTAAGGATTTATAATATAGATTATATCGTGCATGACTACAAAGAGTGTTTCTTTTTAATAGTACGTACATATAGCATGCCATTTTCCCCCAGATATTCACACCTAATTTTCTTAAATTGAAAGTTTTTTGTTCAAATAAAGGATGAACACGTATACAACTCATAATAATGCTTCTTATCTAATAATTCATTCCATAGCTGACATTGTAATTATGTTTCACCTCTTTGAGCTACTGTTGTTGTCTATAAAGTAGCATCCCATTTCTATTTGTTTTACATAAGGAATTTACTCATTTCCATGAGAAATACCCTTCTATTATAATTATATATCTTTCATTACCAATTTAATTAAGGTATATTCAAATAACGAAATAATTTAAGGCATTTATTTCAAAATATGAATAATAATGCTATAGGTTAACTCAACGTAATGTTATTTGTAGGGTGTACATCCAAACCAAAACACCTCAAGTGTCAACTCCTGAGTTGGTTGTGTTATTGTTTAGTGGGATTAACAAGATGGTGGGTTGGTTTTTATGAAGAAAACCTACTTAAGGGTAATTTACTGAAAGTCCCTTTTTGAAAACTTTGCAAAAACTAGAACACATTATATGAGAAAGTTTTTACTATAATTTAGAACCATTTATTTATTACAATATTAATATTGATATGTAATAGTAGGGATATTTATTGATACAGTTAATATGTTGTATTATTATAACTTGGCTTAGTATAGTAGATAAGCTATCTTGGGATATATTTTAGTTTATTTTTATTACTTGGTTAATTACAATTAATATGTGTAAGTTGATTATTGCTTGTTTAGTTTAGTACATAGATATACTTTATTCATTTTCAAACTTTAATTTTCTTTGAGATTCCCAAGATAAATTTGACACCTGTTCATGTTACTGAAAAAACTAAAAGAGCACGTTTAAATTACCGATGAATATTTATAACAACCAAATATCCGAGTGCAACATACGTTATACGTCTAAATATCAGCAGAAATGCTCTATTACTGTTTGGGACGATACGATGTTGCAAAAGAACTATATTGAAGTTTTAGATAAGACTCTGAATAGCATCAGACGTAACAATGTGATCATGGGTGCATCATCACATTGTTCTCAGGACACTCCCATCGAACTCTACCTGTTATTTCTAGATACACTACAACTGAAGAGAATAACGACTATCTAAAAATATCCAAAACATTCTCTGACAATGAGAAACTTTCCTTGTCAACTAAAATGCGGAGACAGTATTTTAAACTTATTCGCCGATATATTATGGAAACCCGGCAATGGAGTCTTCGCAAAACACGAAGGTTTCGGAGTTATGCTCCGTGGTAAAAAATAATCCAAAAATTAGTTCATTTTACTAGTACCAATACAAGTTTTCTGCAAAATAAGCCTCTTTCATGGTTCCAGGAATGAGCTATTCTATATATAAAAAACCAGTTGATTAAATTGTAGCCACCTCCTCAATTCCACAACGAATTAAGGCCGGTGTACAACAACAAAAACGATACCATTAGCAGAAAATTCAAAAGATATAAAAAAAACAAATATTTCAGAGGAGCCGATAGGACTAACATCAAACAAATGGACCGTACACTGATCCATTTGAGTTTTGTTTCCGCGAACCCGCTCTACAAATATTTATTATTAGAAACAATTCAAATATTTGCCATTATATAAAAAAAACTTCCCATGATTAGATGAAACTAGGGTACCAAAGTGACATAAAGAATAGGTAACAGTATAAGGTATTTTATTTATATATAAAAGTTAGATATTTTAAATATGATACAGAAGGATATATATATATATATATATATATGTGTGAACGTTATATAATAAACTCATAATAATATGAATCATCCATGATCGTCTCAATCATCAATAGTTCAAGTCGTAAAAAAGACAAATGTAAACATTCAAAGCATTAACAACTTCAGTAAAAGACTAAATCTAACAAGTGAGCTGAAAGCTCTAAGTCAACAAAGTTTACGTTGCGAAATGACAACGCTCTGCATCAATCTAGCAGTGATTCTACTATCTAGTTCAAGTCGTAAAATGACAAATGTAAACATTTAAGGCATCTAACAAGTGAGCTGATGGCTCTAAGTCAATAATGTTTACGTTGCGAAATGACAACGCTTTACATCGGTCTAGCAGTAACTCTATTATTTCTTACTCACAATTATCAAAAACAAACACGTAGAGTAAAGAACCAAATCAATATTTTAAGATACAAAATACCTTTTTCTCAGTTGTACAGACTATAATCTTGTCTTTAAATAAAAGGTTAGCTTTCCAACAATATTTATAGATATTGACAAAAACCCAAAAGGGGATTTTTAGCCTACATTCTACAAAGGAACATTAATTCCCGCAAAATTATTCTAAGTAGATTTAATTTTTCTTAAGCCAAACAGGCTGTAAATTTAACCATAAAAAATTTGACATTTCCATGATATTACCAAATGTTACTAGACACAACCCGGAAGGGGCCTCCGTGTCTACAAGACAACAACAATAATGCTATGTTTCTATTTGAAAGATTGGACTTGTTCATTAAATTTCAAATGTTAGCCAAAAGGGAATTTTGATACACAATTGCCGAAAAAGAATTTTATACCTTTAGTATTCATCCTGAACACCAACGTGTTCCTGGAGGAAGTCCAGACAAGAGTAATCATTCATCTATTCTACACCAGTATTTATGCCAATATTTTAGCTCAGAGAGGGGGGAGAGGGGAAACGCCAAAACAAAGGAGAAACACAACACATGACATAAGAGGGACGGAACATCTAGACGCGAAAGGAAGGTTCGAGAAGCGTGGTGGAGCATGGAGAATGATCCAGACTAAAAGTTTCTATCGCTCACTGACGTCTCGGGCATCATACGTCACACTATTTTTCCCATGACACCTTGCGCCGACTTGAACTCCGTGCTCCATTCAGTCAGTCTTAGCACAAAGTTTATAGTGGAGTGTAGTTCGGGAGGCCGGCTCGGGAGACGTGATAACAACAACATAGGGCGATGGGGCATGGTAAGTCCACTTTAGTATTACTTCACCAGTGCTTCGTTGATGTTTTAATCTTTTCTTGTAGTGGTTATTTCAATAAACGCTACAAAATTAACGACACGTTTACAAGCAAATTTAAACGTATGGTTTCTCAGGTATATTTTCATAAACACGGTAGATTATTATTATTATTATTATTACTATTATTACCACGTCTTACTACCCGTTCGGGTTGTACGCACTTACGCTAATGTGTAATGGTAGGGTGATTGTGAAATGAAATGGAGGACCTACAGTTTAACGTGGGATCCGAACCACGGTGGAGGCCTGGCACTCCACACAATCACAAGTTGTGATTAATACACGTCTTGTCAGAGCTGAAGGAAGGCTTTGGCAATCTGATAAATCTGTGCTGGGAGAGAGGATTGAACCCCGGACCCCCAGCACAGAAGTCCGACACCCTACCCCTTGATCACCAGGTCACCCATAACACGATAGAGAGTCAGCATGATACTATTCACTACACCTGTCGAGTTTCTTATTAGGTCTACTCATTCACACACTTACATTAAATGTGTGGTCACCTTGCTGCGTAGTTTGAACTCACCTAAACTGTGTAATAGGACCCACTTAAAGGTGAACCGTATTAAAACATTAGCATATATACGACCTTCATGACAGGTTGCACTACTAGAGAAAAGGTCCTGATACCAATAATACCCATAATTCCATGTAACATCCCCTTCCAGCTTAGGTAATGGCAATCTACCATTAAGGTTTGCTTTACAAAGACATCAAAAAAGCGCAAAGACCAACCCTAAAGATGTCTGGCGTTTATCTATGTGGCGAATGCTTTAACATCAACTTAATGCATTGAATGCTTATTTTGTGTGCTAAGATTTTAATCTTTCCCCCTTTTTTTTATAATGAATTATTCAATGAAATAATATAACTTTGTATCTTTTTACGAATAAACACAAACTTATCACGTAGGGTTTATAAATTAGTTAAGATACAGTGATGATAAAGGAATTTGAGAAAAGAGATTCACTCAAGAGTTGGCAACACTTATGTGTGTCCGGAGGGATTAAGAGTAAATTGTTCACTGTATATAAAACTTGTTGGAGATATAAAGGTCTCGGGCTTGAAACTAAAATATCTTTCTCCGAACCAAAGATTTGGTGCTAGTTATTTTTTTAATTATATTTTGTGAATCATACGCTGGTATTAAATATCGTTAAACTAAGACGAACATAACATTCTATTATAGAATTTTCATGAAAGCTTACCCAAATTATTAGCATATTTTAATTTTTAAGTTTTAACTCATAGGGTTATTTTTACAAATTTATATATGAGGTTTGATTGAGAATGTTAATTTGAGGATATGTGCCTGAACTAGTACGAAAAAAAAGATTTTAAAATCACTTCCCGTACACCCGGGCTATATTTTAACCTTGATCACGGGAAATTTAGTATATGTGAGATCTATGAAGCCCTAAGCCGGGTCCACACTTGTAGCAGAACCAGGTCTGGAGTGGGTGGACAATACCCCTGAAATGTTTGAGACATAATTACAGTCAATCCAATTCTCGTTCCGTCGCGATCATTGTAGCGTTCCATATATTCCATCAGTCCTGTGTTGTAGTCACGGTACTACCAATATGCAAGGTAGGTGTGAATGAGTGACTTATTCGGAAGGCTGCTAAGCATGACGTCAGAATTGAGTGTTCTATCGACGCCGACGCGTCACACTTGTGTTGGACTGGATTGCCGATGTCAAGAAAATCAGTGTTTGAATACCAGTTGGGTGTACTGAGAGTGGTTTTTGCCCAAAACGTTTTACACGAAAATAAGGGTACGATTACTTTAGAGTTCTATCTTCCTTATTAATATCCCCCTATCGTAATGAATGTGTGCGTGTAACTTGAACGGGCGCTAAGACGCTGTGAGTAGTGAATTGTATGTGGGCTTGTCTTTGTATGAAAAGGCCGCTATGAGGTATGTGAGATATATTCCGGTGTTGCACTGCTTTGTCCATCGTGAGTTTCATCAATATGAAATAGAGGCCAGCCCTCGCCTCGTGGTATAGAGGCATCAAAATAGCGTCTCCCTGTGTGTGCCCCTTCGTACGGATTCACCCCACTTCTCTCTGAAACAGACAGGCGAACCAATAAAACTCAACGGACGATGAAAACCTCAGCATTCAAACTGGGAGGGGAGGGGGGATTGGCAAGGGTTTGTGGAACGACACGTTACACATGAGATATGGGGGTAAACACACTGAAGATTTTTGAGAACTATCACGAAGAGTGTTATATTATTAGAAAGTTCTTGTTCATAAAATCTACATCCTCGTAGTGCCTTTCTTGTGACTGTATCTGTACAGTTGGTATGCAAATCATGTACGACATGACTATATGACATTCAAGATTATTAGAGACTCGAAATAAACACATAAAAGAGTAAGGGAAACACCTGTTTCAGTGGCCGAAGGTTCTAAGACTAGGGCGTTACAGAGATAGGGGTTCAAATACCAGTAGGGTGTACTTAGGGTAGATTTTCACTCTCCCTCTACACAAATGGTTTTACACTCCCTCTAAATTCAATCTTCCTCATTCCTGACACATTAGTATAACTAACACACATGTATATAACCGGAACGGGTAGTAAGATGCAGTGAGTAAAATAATAATAATAAAGGGCAAAGATCGTTAGTCCGACACACTAGCCCCGAACAATAATATATGTTTGTCCAGTTGGTATCACTAATAGACCAGGTGATCCACATATTTAAATTAGTGAAGTAATCAAAAATAAATGGTACGGCGCACCGCACAGACTTTCTCTCTCTTTCTATAAACTCGTAAGATTTCTGAACGGAATAATGTACATTGTATCATCACCACTCCACATAAGAACACGCATAAAATAATATACAATGATATAGAATCAATGAGAAAAGAGGCGCATCTTTGTCCACCTAAGAACATTTCAAACAGTTTAATGTCTTCCACAAGGGTCAACACTTCGTATTAAAATTTCGATTTCTGGTTAAAATTTTAACATTTTATAAGGTGTTGCAGATCTTCAAGTCATCGCATTGATATTTAATTATTCATTTATACATTTTGACCAATAAAAAATGTAAATATTGACTATTGAGTCTAAAATGGAGATAGATCATTGCTATGCAAACATTTCTCCTAAGAGCTTTAAGGAAAAATAACATACTTTTTTAGATACTTATATTTAATTACTCTATGGCATTGGAGAATTATTGCGTTAAGACTTAAGTAGTATATGTTTACAACTAAAGCTCACAAAATTGTATTAATATATTTGCAAATATCTCAGAAACTGTTGCTTTTATAAAAATATATGTCAAATAAAAGTTTTTTATTTCTAATAGTCCTACAATTTTGCAATGATAAGTTGTTTAGTTTCTCAAATAGTTGTGGAGATACGGAAATTAACGCTTCTGTAAAGTACCCTAAAAATCATTTTCATAGGAAAATGAAAATAGCCAGTTTATTTATAATCTTAATCAACGCCTAGATACGAATTTTAATCAAAATCGTTTGAGCAGATTTTGAGAAAACCAAATTTTTCTCTTTTCGCCCTTCAGTAAACTACCCTTAATTTTAAGTTTTTATAGACACACAGACAGACGGCATTGCAAAGACTATTTTTTAGGGTTCGGGGGGTCATGAGACGTCGACATCCATCAACATTTCAGGTTAGTTTTTTTTTACGGTCGCAATACTTAAACTTTAATGTCCAAAAAGTTAAAAAAATTCATATAATTGCGTATAGATTGAAAGTTATTGATTTTATAAAAATATGTTTCGGATAAAATATCTGTATTATAAATATATATACATATTTGTAATGCTAAGTAATTTCATATCTCAAATAGTTTCGGAGCTATTATAAAAAATGTTAATCTACGGATCAGACCGGAGCCCTTAAATCCATTTTGCCGAAATATTGAGAGTAGCCATTATGTTTGTAATATTTATTAATATTTATAAATGAAATTTAATCAAAATCGTTACAGCCGATTTTGAGAAAATTGACTTTTTTTCTTTTTTCCCTTCAGTAAACTACCCTTAATTTTAGGTGTAGATATCCCATTCCAAAAACCCCTTGGGGCAACCCTATGAAAACCCTAAATATCAAGATTTAGCTCAATTGGTAAAATAGTTTAGGCTCTAGCTGGAGGTAGAGACAGACAGACAGACGGAAATTCAAAAACAATTTTTTCGGATTCAGGGAGTCATGAAACGTCAAGATTCATCAAAATCTCGAGTTCAATTTTTTTGATGATCACCATACTTTCTCTACCTGTAAGATAGAGAGAAAGTAAAAAGAGTTAGAAAAGCAACTGGGAGGGCAGACACAAACACTCATGGGTGATTTCAATGCCCATGCTGGGTCAGAATGGAAAGGATATGAGGAGGTTCTAGGAGCAGATGGTTGGGCAACATGAATGAAAAAGGTGAAAAGTTTCTAGAGGTGTGCAAGAGGAATGGCTTGATGATAGGAAATGTGTGGTTTGATATGGAAGAAAGCCATAAGGTACGGTAGTGCAGTGCTGATTGGGTAAGAAAGTCAGTAGTATAGTATATGCTCGTCGATTTTCAGATGGGGAAGAATATAACATATATGAGGGTTATTTTATATGAGCCTCTGAACAGTGATCATTGGCTGCTGGGGGCAACCCTGGTAAGAAGGACAAGGATGAGGGCAGCAGTAAATCAAGAGAGGAGGTTTAAGTTGTGAAATTTGAAGGAGGAAAAACATAAGACAGAGTTCCAGAGAATAGTAAGAAACTAGCTACCAAAGGTACGAACCAGTACAGGAAAGATTTCGGGAAATTTTATTGAAAGTAGCTGAAAAAATGTACGAAAGAACTAGCGAAAAGAGAAGATCGAAGTAAACACAATAATGGAAATTTAGAACAAAAGAAGCGGTAACCAAGATTAGGGCCTTTAGAATCTGGTTCCAAAGAAGAACAATGGAGCCCAAGGTAGAATATAAGGTTAAGAAGAGGGAAGAAAGAGGGCAAGGGTGAAGGAGTAGAGAGGTTGAATGGAGAAGTGGATGGAAATGAAGGACGACAGTGGGGTTAGTAAAATGTTTGTATGGAATGACCAGTTGTAAAAGAATTAGGAAGTAGGGAGGAACAGGTTGAAATGGTAGACAAAAATGGGAATGTTGTGGTAGAAAAGGAAGAACTCAAGGTAATGTGGATATACTATTTTCAAGACCTGCTGAATAATAACACAAACACGAAGGCGGAAAGAGAAGATGAAGTAATCATTAGCCAGGAAAATGTGAGTGATCTAACATATAGAGAAGTGGGAGAGGCACTGAAGAGCTTGAAGGGAGGGGAGAGGTAGCAGGAGAGGATGAAGTTAGTGTTGAGATGGTGAGAGCAGCAGTAGAGAAGGGAGTACGTGGCTGTATCGAGTGGTTAGTGTAATTTGTATGGAGAAGATCCAGAGGACTGGAAGAAGTGTTTGAATGTAACTAGCTTCAAGAAAGGAGACAGGAAGAAGTGTGAAAATTACAAAGGGGTCACCATGCCACGCCATCGTGCGATGGTGTATGAAAAGATACTGGAGAAAAGCATTAGGCTCCTTTCACAAGTTCCGAATTTCGGTCGGCCGATATCAGCCAATTGCAAACCGTCCGACATTTAAGCAAATACAACTATCCAATTTTACTCCGATTCTTGCCGGACGACAAGTATTTTAGTAAAAGATAGTTCACTTAACTTCTATCGTTCACCTCCTCTACGCCTAATACAATTTATCGTTCTCCCCAAGAAAGTTCTTACTCTCAAAACCTAATAATCAAATCCCTAGATAAATTAAATTTTCTGGATGAATAAGATGGAATAATTCCTTTTAGATACAGACAAACTTCTGTCCAAGCAATTTTTTCTTGTTCCTGTCCTTATAACTTTCTAAGGTTTTGTCCCCCCACGCAGGCTGTGATTCAAGTCAGTAATTCAGTATTTATATCAATATAACTCATTTTCATATGCAACTCGACCGCCAACCGCACAGTACGTGTGTTCGCTCAGGAGGGTGTCGGACGATTAAATACCGGCCTGTGTAAACATGCCCGTATAAAACAATGAGCGACTGCCCTGTGGGGCCCAGCTGACATCAGACAGCAGTCAAGGTTCAATTTGACTGCTACTCGTTCACTGGCTGACTATTTCCTGACCGATCACAAAATCAGAACGTGTAAAAGGAGCCATATAGAAACAGCGGAAGTAGGATTTAGAGAGGCACATTATGGCCTCAGACCAGGAATATCCTTAGTATAGCTCATATTTGTGGGAGGGCAGCTGCAAGAGAGATACTATGGGTATGTAAAGGACCTACTAATGGCCTTTCTGAATTTTGATAAAATATATGACAGTGTGTGCAGATGTAGATTATGGGAAGCACTGAAGAAGAAAAGAGTGAAGGACGGGACGGTAAGGAGTGATATAAATATGTATAATGGGAGTCTGAGCTGTGTGAAAGTGGAAGGAGAGAGGACTGTGTGGTATGAGTTAAGAAAAGGCATGAAGCAAGGAAGTGCGCTCTCGTTACTAATTTTCATTGTAAAGATGGACGAGATAATGAATGAAATTGTAGAAATAAGTAACAGATTGTTGCGGGGGAGGAAGTTGTGGAGTGTTATGGAATGTGTTTTTTATGTAAGGGAAATTGATATAT
The DNA here is from genome assembly GCA_902151455.1 of Timema bartmani. NCBI lineage: Eukaryota > Metazoa > Arthropoda > Insecta > Phasmatodea > Timematidae > Timema > Timema bartmani. Next base: position 61,177 of record CABFWB010001874.1, on the reverse strand, counting down.
TGATTAAGGCAAGAAAGAAATACAGGTGCACGACTGGTGGGACAGTTAGAGGGAAGCATGTGAAGATAGTGGAAAGCTTTGAATACCTGGCGAGTGTGATACAGGAAGGTGAAAGAAACAGAAGAAAAATCAGTGAGAGTGGAAGGCAAACAGAAGATATTTTCAGAAGTGTGAGAAGAAGAATTTAAGCATGTGAAATGACAATTTTGAGAGGTGCTTTAGGAGTTAGAATAACGGAAAGGATGAGAAATGAAAGGGTGAGAGGAATAGTTAAAGATTGAACCCTTCTTAATATATAAGGCGGGTTGCATTGTTACAAAAAGATTAAGTACTAAACACACAACCATTTATTAAATGAATAACCGGATATATATAAATTTTGAATACCAATATGGGTGTCGCGGTGCTTTTTCAATCCATACAATCTAGCAATAAAGATAAATAAAGAAGTATGGTTAGAAATTAATGATTTGAAAGAATCCAGGCTGGTCACACTGTACTTTGTTTTAGTAGTCACCCAGTGACAGAACTTTATGAGAGAGAGCATGCATCAATGTCACATGCTATATTGAATTTCTAGGAAGGAATAACCTTTTATAAGAAGATTTACAAAACTAGGCGAGACCATAGGTAAAACCGGCAAATTTGGCTCAACTAGCCTGACAAAAAGCAATTATAGGCAAATCAGGTAATAGAAATTTACTAATTGGTTAAATAATGATCTTATTGACACATAAAATACCTCATACAGCTCGGGGGACCTTATTTATAACATTAATATATGAACTATGTGACAGTAGTATGCAAGCTACTATCCCCTATACTATGGTTCACTAATAGCGAAAACGGCATGACCACTTAATGGGGATGCAAGCTGTATCCCTTACTCTAGGGACTAATAGGTCATAATTTAGACGTGGCTGAACTGATCATAAATCCCCTATTTGATTACACAATAGTATGTAGAACAAAGGTAAACATTATGTTATCTAACATCCTCATTGAGAATCTTAAGGAACACGTCTACGGGCCAGTAAATACAAACTTTAAAAGTAGAATAGAGATCAAGCACGAGCATGACCAGTAAATAAGGTTAAACAGTGTACACGTGATAACAAAGAGAATACAAGCCCATAAATAGGGGAATTAAAGCCCAATGAGGCCATGAACTAATACTGCTCTCATCAAGTGAGAGTCGATTTTTCCTCAATAAACGAAGGCATAGAGTGGCCTATAACAAAACAATTTATATTAGGGTGACTCGACATAGTACAGTACTAGCAGAACGTTTAAAAGTTCGCTAAGCGACCACAAAATAATAGCTGAACACAGCAGTACTAACTTTATATTAACTGTGTTAAGACCTTATACAACAAACGGTCTAACCCAAACTAGCTCTAGCTGGTCCATAACACGGCCAGAGGCCACACAAAGAAACAGAATGTGAAAGAGATTTATACCAACGTCAAACAAGATTTGTTCGGAAGGAACATATTGCCCAACTATCAATCAACAGGCTCACTTGGTCACATGAAACCAATTAACACAAATTACATTTGGCCAATAAAACCTATTTAAGGTAGATGGTTGAATCGTGAAGCGATCCACAGCCTACACTCCAAAATGTAGTCATCTCATGAGCGATGCAAGCACAACTTAGTCTGTGTAATGCTGACGGTAAACGAGTAATCCCTAGTGGGATTGCAAACCTAAACTCCATAGAGCAGATCGGTGACGCAAATGTTTAATGTTGATATTTACGGAGTGGCGGGACGCTATCTGGTGGACTCCCACGCCGCGGCTCCATTCGACGCCACGGTACTTCAAGCTGTCAGTCGTAGAAAAGATGAAATTATTAATGTGTTCACTAAAAAGTTGAATATCGTTCTGTGTCAATATTTGATCATACACTATATTAAATAGGCTCCCTGATTGAAAGGAGAGTAGGAATGGAAGACGGATGTAGTCGACCAATCACGTCACAGGGGGAATAGCCGTCGGAGGGGTGGATTTCACAAGAAATAGTTTGATTCAATGTTTTTATGTAAGTGGCAGCTCCACTATAGTTAAATGTGGCTCATCAATGACGATCCCACAACACAACAACTGCATCGGCTAGGCCGTGGTACGTCCAATCTCAGCCGCTGTTCTTGTCGAATCATTATTTCCTTGAGGGAAGGTAGAAACACTAAACTGTGTGAGCTAATTCCTATTAGCTCGGCACAGGATGAAACAATGAGGTACAGAATAGAGAAGGCATGATTAAGGTGACTTGGTCATGGAAATAAAAATGGAGGAGGAAAAGATACCAAAGGAGATGCTGGATATTGAAGTGGGTGGTAGGAGGTCAAGTGGCTGAAGGTAGTGAAGATAATTGTGGTGGCTGGGCCATTATGGAGGGGGAGAATTAGTGGGGATAAAGAATGCTTTGGAGAGACTTATGTTCCAAACAGACTCCACCAGTGGCTGGAAGCTGTTCATGATGATGATGAAGAAAGAGGGAGAGTGTGGTTCAAAATATTCTTATGGTTCCCTCAGAAATACGGTTCTCCCCACCCGCATAGGTGGGCACATTATCTGAATTTAGTCTGGTTTTCTGCTGACGGTAACGTCAGAGTTCAAATCCCAGCTTGGTGTACTAAGGGAGGTTATCCCTAAATGATTTATCAATCCTCTTTCACTTGAATGCGTTCACTTTTATTCAAAATGTACTCTCTTTATTCCCGATGCATTGCCGTAATTAGTATAAATGTGCATATAACCTTAACAGGTATTAAGACACGTCACTAACATATATATATATATATATGCCCAAACCCACTTAGGTGTCTGATTGGTCTAGGGCAGAGGTGGGCAATATAGTATTCAATGCAGCCACAGGTGTGGTGATTGAGAAGGGAAATTTGCCACACCATGTAAAAATTGAGAAATTAGATGGCTCAATTGAACATTTGAAACAACAGACGCTGTTTTAAAATTTTTATTGAAACATGTACACTTATATTACTCAATTCAAAGCTAGCTCAGACGCAAATGGTGAAAGTTGTTAATATTGAAATTGCTGAACAATTTAATGTGAAATTTTACAATAATTATGTCTAAGTTTCATGCATGCAATGCATGTGCAGAATGATTCTAATGCTACGCAGGAAATATCAAGTTAAAACCAGCACACTCCATCAGGAAAAAGTTTGGTTTTCCATATTTAAATTCACCACACTTTTATGGACAATTATTCGACACTTGTGCTGATTGGAAACTGGGTCACCCACTCCGGGTCTTATTATATACTCTCGCAATAGACTAGGTTGGCAGTGACCGTTAGATCGTGGTTATAATCTGATAAGGTACAATGAGGGTGGTTTTTCCTAAATGTTTTTCCAATCTCCCCCCACAAAAATGCAGAAAAACATTCTCTACATCCAAACTTTCTCATTCTCAACATATTAGCGTAATTAGCACATATGCATATAGCTCAAATATGTAATAAGAAATGGTAATAAAAAACCCAAAATATATTATTATAGTGTTACTAAAATGTAAGAGGAAAATGTTGATCTCATTGATAAATCAGGGTGGGCTCTCTATCTACAGTGACCCCCAGACCTTTTGTGAAATACAATTTCATCAAACATTGATTAGAACTAATGTAATACAAGTAAGATATTTCACGCTAAGAAACTAGCTCACTCAATATAAAATCTCAATAAAACCATGATCCACAGAGGATAATTTTTTTTAAACTATCCAAATTCTCGTTCATTATCACGGTGTTTTAAGTGCATTGCCGTTTCAACCTATTAAATGGTTCACGTCACAAATAGGTGTGTGCACCACAGCTGTGTCTGTTGATTGTGCAGTAATAATTTGTGCCACATGTAGAGATTCCCATATTAACCATTAATACATGTCATTAGAGAGATGCAGCTGAGACCACGAGATATAGCTTCATAGAAACATTTCATCTGCCAGCTCAGTTCCTGAAACGTCCGGGAGAGTTCGAGCGTTGTTTCTCATACTTTGGACTAATCAGCCCAGGCTGTGGATCCGACCAATACTAGCAGTGGGACATTGTGGGGGTGTTAGAGTAACCTGTAGACGAGTACTAGCAGTGGGACATTGTGGGGGTGTTAGAGTAACCTGTAGACGAGTACTAGCAGTGGGACATTGTGAGGGTTTTAGAGCTACCTGTAGACAAGTACTAGGAATGTGACATTGTGGGGTTTTTAGAGCTACCTGTAGACGAGTACTATAAATGTGACATAGTGGGGTTTTTAGAGCTACCTGTAGATGAGTACTGGAAATGTGACACTGTGGGGGTATAACTAGAATGTTAATACTCAAAGCATGACAAAGTTCATGACACTATTGATACAGGTTTTAATACCCATCCGGGATATCTGCATATAGGCTATACACTAATGGGGTGAATATGAGAAAAATAGAGTTTATAGGACGTACACCCACCTTTGAATGAAGGAAAAAGAGGGAAGACAAACGGTAAAAATAACTTTAATGCACACAGCTGAAACACAAGCCCATACATTCTTGTTATTGGGAAACAAGTAACAACAAAACTAACTCTTTTCTCCAGGTACCCACTGGTGCTGGTTTCTGTATATATCGATATGCTGTTCTTCTCCCCTCTAAGATAGTAGCGTCTATACCCGATGATACCACTGTAAAAACAACATATCCCTCAAACCTGAATATATCCAATAATAAGTTAATTATGAAAATATTTCCTCTACCTCCAGGAGCATAATAAAATAACACTTTTGCTACTGGATCTCAAACACTATAGTAATTTTACGTCTACGGTAATTTGTTCTTTGTTCAATAGGGGATTGATTATATTTAAAGTTTTTAATATATTTGTTTGTTGTCACGGGCCCTGTACAATTTATTATTTAATTATACTTGCATATAATTATTTTTCGATATTTGAATCCGGAATCTCCAAATTTATCACCGAGTATATACAGCCGGGTCTGATTTTTTCCTGAGGTAATAACAGTAGATTCACTTGTGGCAGCCACTCCACAATATATATATATATATAACTTTTATTACCTTTAACGTCACTGCTCAGCTCCTTGAAGACACAGATCATTTTTAAATAGCTTATAACCTTTCTAAAAAAATTCAACATACAATAGAAACTGCCAAATTAAAATCTATTTAGTTATATATCTACTTAGTACACGTGAACATATAAGTGGAGACATGATCCTTTACAATGGTCTGTGAATTCAAAACAACAAACTGAAATAGAATATGATTTTTCCTTAGATCTACTATTGTAATGTATTCCCTAACCAGTATTTAAGCCTGTCTTCACCAGGGAGCGTGTGTTCATTTTAAATAATGAAATAGTCTCACTATTCATTTTGAATTACTATAAAAAATTAAATGAAATAGTATATTAATAGAGACGTATGGAATATGAACATCATGGATCACCAAGCTATGCTACCAGAGGTTATTTATTTTCACTCTTATGTCGCTCCTGTATAGGCTATCGCTTATCATTTGATAATTAACTCGGTAATAGAAGCGCTATGGGACATCCTTAAGATAATCTTGATTTTATGTGTTTTTAGTTTTAGTTATTTTCATATTCTTCTATAAAATTAAAACTGTATACCATAACAATTTATTCAATTGTTAGTTTAGCAGTTTTAAGCCCCCACCTCCCTGCCCAATTTTCATCCATTTCTTGGACCCCTATTTTAATATTTCCAAACTTTTCAACTTTTATATTATCTGCGTTGATCCTTTTACCATTTTGTCAAAATTAAATTTTCTTTCTCACTGAAAGATAGAGTTTCAAATAGTACATTTAAAGCTACTATCCTTACCCCTAACCCATTTTGGTTCCCACACTCCCATTTTGAAATTTTATGACTTATATGGTTATCTGATGGTTCTTTTAGTTCTCTCTCCCCCCCCCTCATTTTCAGTTTTCAACCAAATGGAAAATAGTGTTCTACATTAGTCGTATCAATTTTGAGCTCTTGCATTTCCCGTTTTTCAACTTTGAAATTCCATTTATTCAAACATTGTTTGGTTATCCGAGAAGATACATGTACTTATATACAAATTTAAGTTTTATTACAAACCTATACACATTTTTATCTATTGGCTTAAAAGTATTTAAGACCTCACTTCTTGGAACCAATTTTCAGTAGTCTTTGATTTTTGATTATTTGGTGTGGTCGTCCTAACGACTTGCAAGTATTTAAATTTTCTACCATCTGTATACTTTAAAAAAATGTATTAACTCTTCTTTAAGCTAGATCTTAATTTTAAATTAATAAATAAGCTTTCATACTTTTCTATCTATTTGCGAAATTTCTATTTTATACCTAAATAAAAAAATTGTATATAATTTGGTAAATTTCTTCTCATCCCTCATTTTACTACCTACATACTTACTCTCCCTCTCCGTAATTTCATATTTTATAAACGTTGGCCTTTTTTTTATGGTAACTTTAATATCTTATCAAGTTTCAATTTTGTGCCTCAGTGATACATGGTTGATAATTTTAGTTTAGGAAATTTACAGCCCTGAAAATTTACCGCTACCCCATTTTGAATTATAAATGTTCTCTTAGGGTTACTTTGGTTTGGAAACTTTATATTTGATAAAATATTAAAATTATTTACTCTATTTACAAAAAAGTTTATTTTTAGTTTTGGTTATCTTGAGGGTCCTTAATATTTAAATTTAAGAAGGTTAAGACCCTGATTTTAGTTTGGGTTGTTTTAGTTTTGGAGATTTTGAGGAACTTTAATTTTTAAATCTATGAATATTCAGACCTTTATTTTAGTTTGGGGTGGTCCTTACATCTACCTAGTAAAAGTCAATCTTCTACTAAATTGATAAGACGTAGTTTATTCTTTTAGTTTTGGAAAATTGGAGCCTCTGAATACCTCCCCTTTCCTCCGATATCTTCCATTTGGGTACCAAATGAGGGTCAGTTGATTAAAATTTCAATAAACCAATGACTGACTCTATTTACCAGACTTTAAAACCGCCAGGTATAAAATTTCTTGAGAAATAAACGGGAAATAACAATTTTCGAAGTTTGATATACCATTTATGTATCGATATAGGGTCTGCCAACTTGAAGTTTGATAAATATACAACAGAGTTGTGTTTATCTGTGCTAGGAATCCCTGGAAAATGACTTTCAGTGTGATCCAACAAAGTTGTTTTTTTGGCCTATAAGATGAGTATGGGTACTTTTAGGGACCACATATTTGGCCCCTTTTCTAATTTTCAGGCTTAGAATTTTTCACATCATTCTAGGATTTTCAGAAAACTCCATGCCATATTTCAACATTTTAGCTCACTGGGTAGTACGATAAGAACCTTTGGAAGGAAAAAAAGACAAGTCAAGGTAGGGATTTGATATTATAGATTATTCTTTGGATTTGGCGATCAAGTTATACAAACAAATAGTGAATTATATACTTAATAGGAGAATCGCGTGTTTTACTTTCAAATAAATGGTACGGAACTCCTTTTGGACTTTCTCACTCCATTGTTTAAAAATTGAGATATTTACTCAAAACTCCTAAAATATGTGAGATGAAATAATATACATTAGAAAACCCGAGAACTATTTGCACAATACGTCTTAGGTAAAATATATTTTGACTCTTGCTTTTAAATTTTATAATTTTATTTTTAAATAATTAAAGACATCATTTGTATACTTGGACCAATAAAAATATCGATATTGGGTATCCAAGGGTCAACAACACTTCGTATTAGAATTTAGAATTATGTTTAAATTTTCGAAATTTTACTAGGATTTGCACATTTATAGGTATCGCATGGCTATTAAATTCCTCATTTATAAATTTAGACCAATAAAATAGGTACATATTGACTATTGAGTTTAAATTAATAGATATTTCATTGCTGTTAAAAAATTTCCCCTAAGAGGTTGAAGGAAAAAAATATAAATATTTGAGAGACCTACTTATCTACAGAGCCCTGCGTTTGTGGCGATCGTGATAATTCGCGAATGTTAGATATGGCATTTTTTCTTTCATATGTTCACATTTCAGGTTACCCTGATTGCAAATATATGCTCAGAATTGTCGCGATAATTCGCGAAATCGGCGTTTTAGCGCGATATTCGCGATTTTAAACGATGTCCGCGATTTTCGGCATTCGCGCTAATATTTTGGGATATTGAAAAATAAATATTTTAAGTTTGAAAAGTGCATTTTTAATTTTCGAAGTCGCACATGAAGTTGTCAAAATATGTTGACTCGACTGGTGCCAACAAGTTGTTTGGGGAAGTGAGGGTTTTGAAGGCCCTCAGCTATCTTTTTAATCCCTCCAATATTCTAAGTAGGAGTACGCCTAACATAGAGCAGGTCAAGATTAATTTTAAAGTACTGCCCTTTTTTGTCAACTACGATGGAGATTTGTCTTTTTTCTACATTGAAATGTGTAAAAAATTGAAAGTTTTGATGGAACAGAGTGATGGCATCGAAAGTTTAAAAATTGAGAATGTGCTGCTAGGGCT